>BPLQ01006393.1:578172-728177 GCA_021605075.1 Caerostris darwini
AAATTGTGTAGCGCTTTTCGAAGAAGATTCATGACTATTCCATCATACGATTCAAGAAGTTTAGATTTTTACGATTCGAAGACGATTCGTCATACTATTCCATGGCATTAACATATTAGTATATTGACATGGAATTCATTTTTTTGTATTTTAATTACTGTTTATAACCTTTTAAGTAATGTTTATAAACCACAGTATAACTTTAAAAATCCAAATTTGATTTTATCTTACGTCAAAAAAATAAAACATCAATATATTACAACCAATTTATATCTGAACACTAAATCTTAATCGTCTTTCAGACAATTAATTCCTTCCATTGTTTCTCTAACACAAGATGAAACAACGTAGTGAAACTAAACTCCAGTTAAATTGGAAAATAAAAGGCATTAAGAGGAGAGATGCTAAGACCCTGCAAACTTTTCTTTTGGATGCTAAACTTGCAAAGCAAGGACATTCTTCTGAAACAACAACACACGGAATAAAAGGAGAGCTCCTTTCCGAAGCCGAATTAAGGATTAAAGGACTGGACACTAAAGCCATTTCATAAGACACTAAATTAGCGAATATTTAGCGAACAATGAAAAGAGGCTTTGAAGATTTAACGAGGAATTTAAGACAAAGGGTCGAGTACACTTCTTTTGTTGAGGGGGACCCGAGGATTAGAGAGTATCATGAATTTATTAGAGGCTTATTAAGCTTGAAACTTCTGATTGAATGGTAATTAGGTAGGGTGAAGAAACTTTATTAGTTATAGTTTAGTTGTTTTATATTGTTAAGAAAAATTTTGTAAATAGAGTCAATAATTCTTTATTTTGGTTAATAATTATTTTTATATATAGTTTGTTATCAATATCTTAAATACTTTTTTTTATCTATAGATATAACAAATATCCACTATTTATGATGAGATTAAAAGTATCCAAATATTCTGATTTATACTAAGCTAACCAGAAATGATTAATTATAAATTGCTTCATTGTCAATAGAAGATTTATCTATGATAGTGTATATTCACTGTTGGCATGGAATTTTTTTTAATATTCTAATTACTCTTAATAACATTTTAAGGAATGTTTATAAACCACGGTACATCTTTAAATATCCAAATCTGATTTTATCTTATGTAAAAACACAGCAATATATTATGACTAGTTTATTTCTAAACACTAAATCATTGTCTTTGACATAAACTTTAGCCGTGACTTAGTATATCATATATAGTGAGAAATGCAATAACTAACATGTAGTTGGTATATTTATTGCCTAGTTGCCGTTTTACCGTTTTTATATGAACAAAACAGTCCATTTATTCACAAAACAGGCTACAGTAATGCTTCAATTAACCACGTGAATTATGACACAAATTGCTTTTCGATTTTCGAAAATAATTCAACACTATATTAATATATATTAACACGGAATAAATTTTTCTATTCTACATAACTTTAAAAATCCAAGTTTGATTTTAGCTTATGTAAAAAAACAGCGATATATTACAACCAATCTACTTCTAAGCACTAAACCGTAGCCTTTGACATAAACTTCAGTCATCAACTTTGTAATTGTCAAGTAATATCATGTATAGTGACAAATGCAATAACTAACAGGGCAATTGTATATTTATTGCCGAAAAATATAATCAAAACAGCTCATTTATTCACAAAATAGGCACAGTATTACTTCAAATAACCATGTGGATCATGACACAAATTGTTTATTATTTTCTAAGACGATTCATCACTATTTCCTCATATGATTTAAAAATAATCGATTCATATGATTCGACGACGATTCATCATACTATTCCTTGTCATTAACATATATTGACATTGAATTCATTTTTTTTATTTTACTGACACTTCGTAACCTTTTAAGTAATGGTAAGTTACTTAAAAGTAAAGGTAAGTAATGGTAAGTAATGGTGAGTTACTTAAAAGTAATGGTAAGTTACTTAAAAGTAATGGTAAGTAATGGTGAGTTACTTAAAAGTAATGGTAAGTAATGGTAAGTTACTTAAAAGTAATGGTAAGTGACTTAAAAGTAATGGTAAGTGACTTAAAAGTAATGGTACCTTTTAACTTTAAAAAATCAAAATTTGATTTTATCTTATGTCAAAAAAAATAAAACAACAATATATTACGATCAATTTATTTCTAAACACAAAAATATTAATCGTCTTTCAGACAATTAATTCCTTCCATTGTTTCTCTAACGCTAGATGAAACAACGTAGTGAAACTAAACTCTAGTTTAATGAGAAAATAAAAGGCATTAAGAGGAGAGAGATGCTAAGACCCTGAAAACTTTTCTTTTGAATGCTAAGCTTTCAAAGCAAGGACATTCTTCTGAAACCACAAAACGCGAAATAAAAGGAGAGCTCCTTTCCAAAGCCGAATTAAGGATAAAAGGAGTGGAACAGCTCTTTCACAAGACACTAAATTAGCGAATATTCAGCGAACAATGCAAAGAAGCTTTGAAGATTTGACGAGGAATTTAAGACAAAGGGTCGAGTACACTTCTTTTGTTGAGGGGACCCGTAGATTAGAGAGTATCATGAATTTATTAGAGGTTTATTAAGTTTGAAACTTCTAATTGGAGGGTAATTCGATTGGGTGAAGTAACTTTATTAGTAATAGTTTAGCTATTTTGTATTGTTAAGAAAAGAGTCTTGTAAATAATTCTTTTTTTAGTTAATTAGTCATTATTTTTATAGATAATTTGTCGTTAGTATATTAAACATTTTATACTACACAGATACAGCAAATTTGCAACATTTTTTTTTTCCAATGCAGCTGGCAAACAGACATGGACGTCTTGGATGCCTTAAGGCAAGCGCTGAATAGACGTTACTCACTTTGTATTACCCAGGGGGCGCGTGTAACTTGAAGATAAGCCACGGACGCGGAGTAACAATCCATGTTCAGAAATTTGCAACATCCATGTTAAGAAATTAAAAGTATCCAAAAATTCTGATTTATACTAAGCTAACCACACATGATTAGTTATGAATTGCTGCGATGTCGATAGATTTCTCTATGGTAGTGTATATTCACTGTCGATAGGAGATTTCTTTATAGTAGTGTATTTTCATTGTCGATAGCAGTTTTGGGATGCCTTTTGCAGTAATTCTTTATTTTAGTTAATTATTTGCTTTCTAATAATAATTCAAATTTAAAGTGTTAAATATATTGATCCAGCAAAAGTACACAGAATGTGCGCTGTTAATGCCAAAAGAATAAAAATTCTGAACAAGCAACATATGATTATTTATGATTTTGTTGAGTCATTGATATAGGATTGCTCCAAGTTTTCTACAAAGCATGCGCGTATTCACTGTGATAGCTGTTTTGAGACACTTATCGCAGCAATTTTTTTATTTGATTTAATTAATAGTTTTAAAATTATATTTTATTTTTAGTGTTTGTATTTATACTGCAGAAATATCTCACTGCTACGGCAAAAAACTAAAAAAACATGATGTCCAGGGTATCAAAACTGTAAGGTTTATATTGTGTGAGATGTGAAGTGAGAATATATGACATTAGGAGATATCATATACAAAATGAGAATATATATTAGAACATGAGAGGTGAGAATATATGATATTAGTAGATGTAAGATGAGATATTCTCATTCACATTTCCTCATCTCACATCTTCTAATATAATATAATTAGAAGGTGTGAGAGGAGAATGTGCACGAGAAGAAAATACGATGAGAGCAAATATAATCTTAAACAAATTCAATGCAGATGTGTAAAACCGCATAGAACGCAATGCTAATTACTTTGGGAAAGCATTATTTGGTGAGAATCTACCTTTCACTTTTGCGAGAAAGTTAAGACATAACTTTAATATGTGATGTAACAAGAACTTTACCAATTTTATTAAAAATTAAAAGGATTTTTCAAAAGTCAAAGTGTCACTAACGATGCATAATAAATAATAGAATAATTCAACAGAATTGACAGTGACAGACAACATTTACCTCAACCTGTTGGATAACTTTAATGTTCCATAGATTCCTCTAAATCTTTCAGAAAGACAGATATCCGTTCCACTTTTATAGGCATATCACAAAAGTTTTGAGAATGACTTTTCTGGATGTTAAAAATCTCGAGGTCGAGGTCATGGGACTTGGCCTGCCAGATTTCTGTGGACATAGCACAATTGAAAAATTTTGCTTATGTCGCTTGTGTTTGGAGGGAAGATTTGTTGCGTGTATCTGAAGTAGATGATGTAATAAAGTATAAATGCTACAAACAATTTACGAGAGGTAAATTATTAGTGATCATCGGTAGAAACATTAATGACGTTCATTTTTGAATTTTATACACTTGCAATCAGCTTCGAGGAGTTGCCCGTTTTAATGCAACAGTAATTGAAAGCTAATCATATGTGGCTCTCTCTTTATGTGTCTTTATTTTTGAATATATTTAGCTCGTACATACATTGTACCCATGTTGGCAGTCTTGTGGCAGGATTGGCGAAATATTTGGCATTGTTGGCTGATAACTTTTTTTTACACAAAGTTTCTAAAAAATATTTAAAAAGCATGAGACTACTGTTAGCTTTCAGGTGGTTGTTGAAAGATATTATGGAAACGCCGAGGTGTTTCTAGAGATTCTGAAAATGTTACATATATATTTTGACAATTGTTCAAAATGATAATTTAATTGTCTATTGCAGTGAACTTGCTGTGTTTATCAATGTAATGTCATTAATATATATTGGGAGATAATTTTGCTGTTTGTATTGCTTGTGTTTGTTATTAATTATTATAATTTGAATGAATTTTGTCCTTCTATAAAGTAAATTATGCTTTACTTTGTAAAACAAAATTTAATGCTCAAAGAAATCAATTAAGCCATTGATTTTAAATTATTACAAATTAACCATAATTCGTTATAAGTCTAGAAATTTATTTTCATTTTTAATAATTTAGGTAATTATTATAAGTTTGGGCATTAATTTAATAAAATTAAAAAAAATTTTTTTCTTTAATTATTAGGATTTATTAAACAATATGTAATAATAAATCCTAATGATTTTTCATTTTGTGTTCTAAGCATTAAAAATTATAATATATACAAATACACATCTTCAAAATTATTATAAATTCGAAATTATTATAGTGAAAAAATAGCAATATATATATATATTAGACTGTTGTTGTTTTCACTGGCAAAATGTAAAATGGCAAGTACCATTTTAATGAAAAATTGTTTACATGAGTGCATAGTTGTTTTTCATTCTTTAAATTAAAATACTTAACATAGGTACTTTTCATCAACACACTTTAAAAACAAATAAACATTTTTAAAATATTATTTTTTAACTAAAAATAAAGCAGCTTCAGAATAAAAAATTTCTTTGAATTATTTTGCATAAACAAGCTGGTATATTATAGTCTTAAATTAGGGAACGAGAAATAAATCAGTAGACCTTTCTGACTACAAAGAATTTTGGAGAAATTTTTGTATATGACTGTCATTTCTAAAATTAAATTTTCTTTCTTATATATTATAACATAATGATAATCAAGAATTCGTTTCATTTTTTGCGTTTCAAATACCAATATCTTAAAAGTGTTTATTTGTTTTGAAAGAGAGTTAATGAAAAGTTAAGTATTTTTAATTTAAAAAATGAAAAACAACAATATTTTCGTGCAAACAATTTTGAATGTTTCAAAAAATTAAAATACAATATACTTTAAAAATAAAAACAAAAATCTTTATTCAAAATCTAAAAACTAAATGACAAACACAAGCAATTCCAACAGTTAAGAGTTCACGAACTCTTTATTGAAAAAGAAAATCACCAATAAACACGCCAAATTCGCATTAGGCTAAAGTTGTTGTAACACGAGACACTTGGTATTTTATGTTCATTCGTAATGTTTCAGAGTAATCTTGGGATTTCGTCAAATATTTTTATTGTCAAATAGTTAGCTGACATAATTTCCTTTTTTCTTACACATTCTTAATTATTAATGAACTGTGCCAAACACATAACCACATCGCCAATTTTGCTGCATTGCGGTGTTCAGTCAACGGTATTGATAAAGTGCTCACTTGGCATATGTTTATAAACTAAAATCATACACTCAAGAGCCAAAACATTATGACCACCCCTACATTTTGCAATGAACTCGCCTGGATGACGTGGAAGGCACGTAATCAGGTGGAAGTGGTATTTAACTGGTATTAAGTGGTTGTATTAATCCATGCCAAGGCGGGTTGAAGCTGTGTTGCGCGCTAACTCGTTATTGACAGGTGGTCATAATGTTTTGGCTCTTGAGTGTATATCCAAACTAATGATATATAAACTATGTAACCATATACCATAAACCATATAACCATATACCATAAACCATATATCTAAACTATAAATGTAATCAATTTTTATATAATTGCATAATTACTAATTAAATAAAATAGACAATTATTTACAAAACATTTTCGTAATAATATTTAAATGGAGATTATTAAATTAACTATACTGCTTTCAATTAAATCATTAAGATTTACTATTTTGACTTATTATTTATTTTTTTTCTTATTATTTATTTTGTGAAACACAATATGTTGGAAAATATATTGTGTTCTTAATCTGTTTATAATTATTTTCATCGGATTTTTGGACAAGAATATAAATACTCGCTGTAAATCTAAAATCCAACTTCGAAAATCTTATAATCTCAAGATATTTTCTAATCTCGACTTTTGTAGATAAAACGTTAGCTTTCAAAACTGGAATATGAAACTATTGCAAATATTGAGTACTTTATACAAGATAATTGCTAGTAAAGGCTAACTAATCGCATATTTCACTGTTGTTCTTTTACGTAATGGTAATTTTTCCTAATTTCAAATTCTTTATTTATATTGTCGTAAACACAGAAACTTTAAGATCGGCTTGTTTAGATAAATGAGTTCTTGTGAAATTTCCAATGTTATAATCCTAGGGAAAGTAATCTTCTTTATTATTTTAATAAACTTTAAAACAGAAAATTTATGTGAATTATGTAAAGCAAACATTTGGAGCAGTTTCATCTGTTTTAAGGTGATTCAAAATGTTTTTATATGTTATACAGTAATTTAAAATTAAAAGTTACACATTTTGTTGAAACATAGTTAATTTATTTATTCTTTTATGAATTAAGTATACGATACCACTAAAAACCATATTTAATCTTTTAGAAGAAATATTACGTTTTAAATGTTTTTTACAGAAAATCTTTCAACTTTTAATTGAAAAATATTTCATGCATGTTTGCAAAAAATGTAATTCTGTATATATTTTATAATGCATTTTATATTCAACCCAATAATTATGAAATTTATTCATTCACTACGCTATTATTTCATTAGTACCTATAGTGTGGATATGAATAATTAGGATTATGTAATTGCTATAATTATCACGATAAATTAAAAAAAAATTAATGTATTTTTCTTAAAAATGTATTATTTTTTATTAGATGCTCTGAATATAATTTATAGTTATTTCCAAAAAAAAAATATATATATATTTTTTTTTCTACATAACCAAATTTTTATTTCATTTTGTAGCGAAATATTTATGTTTATTTCCGAAATATAATTTTTAAGAAATCTGTATAATTTTAAACTAAATTTATTATCATCAAGTTTTTTTAAATTTAGAAAAAAAAACAAAAAACTTCTAGCTTAAATCTTAATTCATTAGGCAAATATAAAAATAATTGAAAACTAAAATTGAATTTCAATAAACATACTGTTTCCTTCCATTGAAGATTAAATAGAATATCTTTGAGGAATTTTATGTCCAAACAAGAAGAAAGTGTTTGCTGTCTAAGAAAAATTTAATCAAGGTAAAAATCGAATGATTAAACGCCCATCAGAGCAAGTCAAGCTCAGAAATGTAATTTTTGAAAAAAAATTAATACTAATATTTGCTCATGTCTAAGCAATTCTAATATATTCGGAGGAAACGTTTCTCCCCCAAACATGAAACTTTGGTCAAATATTGGGCTCAATAATTATGGAATTAATTCATTCACTACTTCATTATTTCATTAGGACCTTCAGTGTGGACAGAAATAATTAAGATTATGTAATTTCTATAAGGGGACCTGATGGCCGAATGGCTAGCGCTCTGGCGTTGGGTACCACAGGTGTCGGGTTCAAATCCCGGCTTTGCCCATGGGTGTTGTAGTGGTTCGGAATCCACTTTAAACCGTAGGTCCCGGTCCTAATAGGATCGTAGAGCGCTGCGGGGGCATTTTTACTCCGCGTCCGTGGCTTACCATCAAGTTACACGGGCCCCCTGGGTAATGCTAAGTGAGTAACATCGGTGCAGCCCTTATGGAGAAAGATCACGGTCTATTTGCCAGCTGCATTAGAAGAAAAAAAAATTCTATAAGTAATTAGGATGAATACAAAATAATAATAAAATATATTTTACGCATAAATTTATTATTTTTTATTAGATGTTCTGATTGTCTATGTCTATGTACTGTTCTGATGTCTATGATTGCAATTTATAGCTATTTCAAAAAACTATTCATATTTATTTTAAATTTACTATGTTTTTCAAAGGCATCTTAACTTACTAGGACTGAAACGCCTTAATATTAACTTAAGCGACGATTTAATATTAAATTATTTTTTAGTATTTAGGATCATATGGATACAAAGTCCTATCTTATTCTTGGTTATTTGATATGAGCGACGTACCTTATAACAAAACTGTATCAATAATTAATTTTTTTTTAAAGAAGAATTAGTCTTTGTGTGTATATGTTATGATTTTATAGTCTTTGTGTGTATATGCTATGATTTTATAGTCTTTGTGTGCATATGTTAAAATTTTTTTGTATTATTTAGTGATAGCAGTTCTATCAAACATCACATTTCGGTGCGTCTTTTTTAATACTTTTAGAAACAGTTAAACCCTTCTGATTATCTGAAGATTTTTTTTATCTGTGTTATCTTTTCCTATTTCATTTTTTTGCTGATTTATTCTAAATAGCAATTGGTTAAATTGAGCTAAAGCAGCTAAAGTGAGTATAAATCTCAAAGTCAACTTATTAGGAAAATTCTGCTCAATTTTTCCTCATTTTCAATGAAATTTAATATTAAATTGAAATAATATATTCATTATATTTAAAAAAAAACAGCTCTAGATCGACTTGGTAGTCAGTGTACTATCTATGTGAGAGCAGTTATTAATCTTGCAAGTAAACAAACTTGAAAATTTCAGTTTTAAATAAAGGATATCAGCGTGTTATATAGTTAGAAAACCACAAATCTCCCACGACGCAGCCCAATTATTGATCGAACCATGGAGTCTACGAACTTCTGAAAGTAATGACTGGAACAGACTCCAGTGGATTTCAACCTCTTCCAAGAGAACGTTATTACTGGGCCACAGGTAAGGAAAAGACTTGATATATTGCAAAAATAAATTAATGTATATACATTCATATCTATTTGTAGAGAACATCAACAGAAGTAATCTACAGTAAGTTTGCATCATCTTTCCCTTGTCTTCCCCATCCTTGTCTTGAAACCCAATTTCTAGACCACAGTATTCTGGTACTCATCACTGGGTAGATACGAAGACTTTCGTTCCAGTTTCAAACCGAGCTCATGCAGTTTCTAAACCAAATTTATTCCTTCAGTGGAAATTAAGAAAACAAAATAATTTGCTTCCAAACTTGAGAAAATTTGAAAATATTAATCTCTTATACCAAATAGATTAGAACCATCTTAATTTTATCAACAAGTTCGAATTATTTTGTTTTTAGCTATAATGCACGCATACCATTTATGTTAGCTTTAATAAAATAAAATTATCAAAAAAGGCATACTTACAATATTTCACTTATAAACAACAGGAAAAAAAAATTAAAAAAATCTATGTACAATAAAAATTGAAGCACTTGTTTTCTAACTAATGTCAAACTTTCGACTCAGGTAATAAAAGACAGCGGAAATTAAAGAACCGTTTAATTTGGCATGATGTTAAAAGTTTATCTCATATATTTTTTTTAAATGTTTGTTTTACCAAACAATGAAAAATTAAAATTGTTTCCTTAAAATAATGTAATATTATTTTTTAAAAGATTTTTTTTTTTTTTTTAAAATTTTGCTATTAAATTCGAAGATATTCAACTTATAGATTCGAAGTTATTTAACTTGATATTTGGGTAATTGCTCTATGAATTTTAAAATTTAGTGATCTTAATTTTGAAGAAACGTTTTTATTAGCCATTTTTAATGCCTTTTGTAACTGAAATTGATTGCATTTTTTACATCTTTTGTATATAAGGTTCTTTGGGAATATTTTATAAATACTCATAAATTTATTTTCAAAATTTGTTGAAAATAAAAGCAGTTCTTTATAAAATGTTACTTTAATGTGAGTTTAATATAAGTGTACATATCAATAGTGATTTTCATATGTATATAATTATTTCAATTTTATAATTATCTCTACTTTGTAAGCATATAAAAATAAAGATTGAAACAATATCACAAATATATGTTTCAATCCATATCATAAATATGGATTGAAAAGCTCTGTTAAATTTCCGACATTGGTTCGAAACCCAACAAACCGAAACAATCGAAAATTATATCTGCCTTGAATGGAATGATAAATCCATAATTTGGATAGCTCTCCATTGGATTCAAAAAGGACGTATGTAATTGCAAACTCCCAATTACTACTGCTCTAATATTCGTTCAATATGCGGTGAAACAATGTGAATCCAGTAGAACAAGTCTCATCTGGCGAACACTGGATAAAAGGACAATTGTTACATGACATTCCAGTGTTGAGGAATCTCATATCAAAGTGCTCGTCATTTGAAAATTATAAACAACATGATAAACATGCACAGTTTAAATTCCATTATTAAGGCTTCTAAGAATTTGTAAACGTGTTTAATTTAATGTGTACATTAATTATAATGAAGTATTAAATAAATGTGTTATAATAGAAATTCACAATACTATTTATTTGATGGAACAAATTATCAATAATTTCCCTGTAATAACTACTGATCTTGTCTATTGAAAGTCACTGATTATAGAAATGAAAATGGCTGAGTTGGATAAAAAAATATCATTCTAGTTAAGTAAACAAATAATTAAGGATCTCCTTCACCATCATCATCATCCTCATTGGCGCAACCGCCCCATGCTGGGCCAAGCCCGCCTACCTACTGGCAGATTTTGAGACAGAAGATGCATTCATTTTGCGAGGTAGGGTTATCAGCCCTTTATACAATTATCTGCAGCCATACTAGATCGGGACCTACGATTTAAAGTGGATTCTGAATCACTACAAGCATCTATGGCATCATCGGGACTCGAACCCGTAACTTGTCGCAATGAGCGCTAGTCACTCAGCCATTAGGTCCCATGAAGGATCTTAGTATCTAAAAATAAGTATTCTTTTAAATAATTCTTATTTTAGGTTCTAAGATCCTTCATAATTTATTTACTTACAAACTAAAATGGTTTTGGTATGTACTTTGGTCTTTAAATAATTTGAATTTCAATAAATTCTAAAAATACTGTTCATCACATTTCAGGGAAGCATTTTCCTTTATTTCATGATTAAACTTTAATAAAGTAATGTCTAAATATAGAAATATTTATTACATATTTAATATACTAATATTTATCTTTAAACATTAGACAAAAAAAAAATCTGCAGATCCATTTGAAGATGAAAAAAAAAAGTTCAAGATTTATTATTAATCACAGTTTTGAAATTCTCTATTGAATACAATAGAAAAGGAAATGAAATTCTAGATGAAAAATTCTTATTCTCTTCTTCCATTATTCATTTAATATTTTTCATTCAAGAAATATATGATAATTCTTCTGAAAATCAAAAGGGAAGAAATCGAATGAGCAATTTTTACTTTATCTCATGAACAATTTATATTTTATCTCATGAACAATTTATATTTTTATAGCATCATATCACTTTTCAGAATTTTTTTTTAATAAAATGCTATGTTTATATTTTTAGTCTCAAATAAATTATTTTTATAGATAAGCAGTTATTTCTTGAGTTATTAGAGAGTTTTTGCATACCGTATGTTAGTTACCGTAGGACGTCCGTTAGCTTTTTCTCCCTAGCGCGCATGCTCATGGGAAACTGAGCATGCGTATCTGTAATAATGTTTCCTATGAGCATGCGCGCTAGGGAGAAAAAGCTAACGGACGTCCTACGGTAACTAACATACGGTATGCAAAAACTCTCTATTATTATTTTTTAAGTTATTTGTGAGAATACAGCAATCTAGTCAACTAGTTTCTTAGTTAAAATATAATGAATATTTTTTTTAATATTATTTGTATTTTATATCGACGTTCCTTTCTAAGAATCCCATTTTAAATAAATTGTATTTAAACATGAAAATATCTCAGTTGAAATTCTGTTTTATCCGAGTTTTGTCGATTGTAATTGACAATCAAGAAAATTGAGAAATGTATTGCACTATTTAAAAATAAAAATTTAGCTGAATTAAGTTATTTCCCCCTTTAAACTATATTAGAAGTGTATATAAGGGACAATATATAATTGTTTTTATAAAGAATCAAAATGTTTTCTTCACATTTTACATGAATACAGGTTCCAATACGAGTTATGTTGCTATAAAGTAGGTTAAATGGCCAAATAAGAAGAAATAATAGTTTTCGTTGTTGAAGTAATTTGTGTTAAAATAATTGTTTTTAGTTGGAATAGTTTTATTTAAGTAAGTTTATAGTGCATGGGCCTTATTTCTGACGGACTAGTGCTCTGAAACTCGGGCCACAGATTTCAAGGTCGAGTGCCGGCGGTGCCATGGATGTTACGGAGTAGTTCGAAATCCACTTTAAACCGTTGGTCTCGGTCTAATATGACTGTAGAGAGAAGGAAGTAGGACTGACAGCAATATCCTATTAAAAGAAAACATCTCCTGTCGTGAAATCTGCCAGTAGGCAGAGGGCCTTGGCCCACTAAGGGGCTGTTGCGTCAAGGAAGAAGTTTATACATGTGTGTTCTTACATGAGAATGTTACTTATTCTTTGAGTTTTATTAGAGAGTGCTTTATTTATTATGGCTTGTAAGTAATATTTCTGGATTTCATTTGAACAAAAAAAAATCTAGAATAGAAAAAAAAAATCTTGATCTTCACATAAAATATTATTGATTTTCGCATATTATTAAGCAAATAACGTTCATAAATATAATAAAAAAAATTATTAATATATTTGATTTCATTTTAAACGGACTTTTAAATCAGTGCAAAATTAACGCGTTATAATCTCTGATAATATAAGGAATAAAAATAAAATATAAAAATATAAAACATAAAATTAAAATAAAATATAATAATTAAAATAAATATGAAATATCAAATTTAGTTTGATATTTAGATGAAATAAAAACCATTAATTTCGTTTTTATAACGTTTTATGTAATTAGAGTTCCAAAAAATATGTATAACTAGTATTTAAAATAGATATTGCAATAAATTTATAATTCCATTTTGAACCACATTAAAAGTAGTACATAAAGTTTGCTGGTCGTGAGTGCACAGAATTATAGTTAATCCTGTTCCTTTGAAATTGGATTGATGTTCTGCTTAATTATTTAGAAACATAATGCTCAGATTAGTGTTGTCCTATTTCCACGATTTCCATGCTATAAACGCATTTCAAATGAAACGCAGTCATCGCGAGTTATGGATTCTGCTTCATCCAATGCATAACTGCTTTTATGTATTCCGGATGAACAATCCTTTCGCTATACAAAATTATTCAATGGGAATGAATTTCTACAAAAGCGAGTATTTGAAGCTTGTAACTCCTGTAAATTAACTGTTATGCTGAATTTTGAGGCATGTAAAATTCGTATCAATCCGGATGTACTGTCAAAGCGGCGAGAAACTTGAAAGGGTAACATTGGACATAAAGAGGAGCACAAATTTTCGTGAAACATTTGTGTTCAGAAGTTGCGCAGGACATAATAATGGATTTGAAAAGACCGAAAAAAGGGGATTCAACTTGAAGACGTCGTAACTGCATTTAGTCTGTAAAAATCTCAAGAATATTTACTGAATGTGGTCTGACGTAGAGAAGAAAGTGAGCATAAATGTCTCAATTGCGATTTACTGATGTTTTTTTTTTCATTCGTTTGCTCGATGCCTTATTTTATTTTAACACAGTAAACATTAATCTGTAGGCTGTAACACCTGTCCTAGGGTTTGAAGAAGAGTGAAAACATGTTCAAAAAAAGATGACACCCTCGGAATCATTCTGCTAAAATTGTGGTGGCGCAACCTCAATGGTATTGCACAACATCGCCTACATCATTCACAGAAGAGAAACAGAAATGTCCTCTCTATGTACAGTTATATGGTATAGAAGTAGCAGTAATTTATTTTATTTCGTTTTCCTTTTACCCCATGTTAATGAAATTGAAAAGCCAGACGCATTGCTTTGACTCTACAATGCTTGGATCTTTGTATTTATTCCTTTGTATTTATTCTGGCAATATTTTAAATAATTCGTCTACAAAACATATGTTTAGACATCGAAGAGTCTCATAACGTTTTAGAAAACCTTAACACCATATTCGAGCTCATCTATGAATCATTCTCCATCACTAAAACTCTAATATTATGTCCTCAGCAGTTAATTCCAATAGCATTTGTAAATATTTTATAGAATCGCTTTCCTTGCAACATGCCATGTGCCACAAGTTGCGTTGTAATCATAATTTGAAATAATGTTTTATACTTTTTATTTCATTACAGAGCTTTACCGATTATAAACTCATGTTTGTGAAAATTGCAACACCATTAAGGACTTACGCGAGTGAGCTGAAATTTTCAGAAAATGCAAATTAGCGCATGATATGCAAATGATTAGAATTTCAAATCCGTAGCGCATGCGTATTCTGAGCAGCGCCCTCTGAACAGCGGATGGATCCGAATAAACAGACGGCTGTAGCGAGGCGTGTATGGTTATCGGTGGTTATCTACTAGTGGTAAACGTTAGCTCAATCGTTACTTATGGCTCTTCGACGAAAGAGAGCGAGATTTGAACAACTTACAGAGTTTGAACGGGGGAGAATCATCGGCCTTCGTGAAGATGGATTGTCTTATCGTGGAATAGCCGCTCGTGTGCAGCGTAACAGCAGCACAGTGATGCGTCTTTAGAAGCAGTGGACTGACGAGTGTCGGACAACTCGGAAATCCGGGAGTGGACCCCGAAATGTGACGTCAGCTCGCGATGATAGACACCTGGTCCGCATGGCGCTGACGGACCGTACAGCTTCCTCTAGACAATTGGCAGCACAGTGGTCAATAGATACAGGTGTTTCATTGTGTGCTTCATCAATTCGTAGACGTCTGATGCAGCGCGAACTCCTTTATACAGGATGCTCTCACGCTAAACCATCGCCGCCTGCGGCTACAATGGGCCGCTCAGCATAGAGACTGGCATGCTGATTGGCAGCATGTCGTGTTTTCTGACGAATCCCGCTTTAATTTGTGGTACCATGATGGCCGCATTCATGCCAGACGCTATGCCGGTGAACGCCACCTTCCAGAGTGCATTATTGAACGCCACAGTGGACGAACACACGGAGTTATGGTCTGGGGTGCCATAGCATATCATGGACGATTTCAATTGCTAAGAATTGGGGGCAATCTGAACAGCAACCGGTACATCAGTGAAGTTCTACAGCCCCAAGCTGTTCCCTTCCTTCAAAGCTTGCCAGGCGCTGTATTTCAACAGGACAATACCCACCCTCATATCGCAGGTACAGCTTCTTCCTTGGCCTGCGTATTCCCCGGATATGTCGCCAATTGAACACGTGTGGGATTTCGTTGGTCGGCGTCTCGCTCGTGATCCTCGTCCTGTTGCTTCTGCAGACGAACTTTGGGTGCGCATACAAACAATATGGAATTCTCTTCCTCAGGCAGACATTCAAAATTTGTTTGACTCCATGCCACGCCGTGTAGCAGCACTTATTGCTGCTCGTGGTGGCTACACAAAATACTGATTCCGATCTCTTGTTATTGTTTGTTTGATTTGAGCATTTAATCATTTATTTGTACCACTACCACTCAACTGTGTATTAAATTTCATTCAATTATGACGATTCCTTCATGGTGATGCAATTTTCACAAACGTGAGTTTACATAAGCTTTTCCTCTTTTTATAATACTGCAGCTGAAATTAGTCAGCGGATCGACTCTAAAATTGGTGCATGGATTATATAGCAGATATGCAATAGGAATCTCCCAAAATTAAAGCTATATCAAACCTATCTCTTCTGTCATCTTCTTTCCACTATGAAAGAAATTTTACCAGCATGGAGTAAAAATAACAATTTCATGTTTTTAGAACAAGGATGAGAAAAAAAAATGTGAATCTTGTACACATGCATAAAAATGGAAGTAGGA
Organism: Caerostris darwini; assembly: GCA_021605075.1. Lineage (NCBI taxonomy): Eukaryota > Metazoa > Arthropoda > Arachnida > Araneae > Araneidae > Caerostris > Caerostris darwini. The sequence goes on from BPLQ01006393.1 coordinate 594,639, forward strand.
TGCAAAATAAGTCTCAGTATAATACTAGCAAGTTTTCCAATGTGTGCAGCATCGGTTAACCGTTAAAGGTTTCGCTAGTTTAATATGTTTAATTGGTAAAACTATTCTATAAAAACCATTGAATACTACTGCTGCGGTTCATGAGTTTCGGTAGATACAATACTACATCTTGGACTAGTGTTGTTTTCAAAAGGTGTACATGACATAATGGTGGATTTAAAAAGACTTAAAAATAGAACCATCTAGACTAGGTTAAAACAGACTAGAATAAAACTTGAAAAGGGCGTAAAACTATCTCCTGTTGAGAAAGTCAAGGTACTGGTACTAGTAATACACGCGCATCCTCTCGACTGGCAAAGTGTGGAATATGTAAAGTGCGCCGAAATGCAATGCATTAATTAGCCAAATATAATATTTCTATGCCAAATATAGTATTTCCTTCTTATTTTTAAATCTTGTTTGTAATTTTCTTTGTTAATTACCTCGTATTGTACTGCACAGACCCCTATCGAACATTTTTGAACTAATTTTTATTTTGTGAATGTAAACTATGTGCATTTTCAAAATTAGTCTATGTACCAAATTTGGTATCAATCCACTGACTGGTTTCAGTTGCAAGAGGTTCTAAATACTGGAAGTTTAACTATAAATACCATGTATTTGTTGTCCACTCTTTAAGTGAGGACCTGCTTATTAATTTTTCGATTTTTGCAGACTAAACGCGATTTGTAAAATCCTGATCAATAGCAATTTTTATTGCTCTTGATACCTATTATCATATCTCAGAGTTTGTTTGTAGCTTTCAAAGAATGTGTGTATTGAACATATTTTTCTATTATTCACAGTTTGAGGAAAGAAATTTATCGTACATTAAGTTAACTTGATGCTAAATTGATATTTTCGTTAGGTTTAATTGATGCTAAAATGGTATTTCCCTATTTAATTCAAGCTAAACTGATCTAACAAGTTAAATTTATTTTAATCTACGTATTAGAGTATTTAAATATTCAATATATTTTGCATCTACTATCCACAATACCTGCATTTTCAGTATTAACACATAAAAGCAGGCCCCTTTCATTATAATATTCATGAATTACTTGGCATAATATTCAATATAATTTGGTCTAACTTATAATATAACATATTCGCAACATATTGTATACAAATTTCATCTAATATTTATGTATAATGCATAAATTAGAACTGATAAAAATTCGTCGTATTAATATAAAATACATTGACACAAATCAATACAGGCCATTAAAATTTAATGACACTAAAAGCAGCAGCGATATTTATGAGCCTTAAAATTTCATTATTCAAATTCTGTTTTCTCCCCAAATCTAATAAACTAAAAAGCTATAACCCTCACTGGGATGTAACGCTAATCCAATTGGTAATTTATGTCCAGGTAGACACGAGACCTTGAAGTTCCTCCTATAAATTCGAAAAGCTCATTTAGTGCCTGCCAGTGTTGAATCAAGAAGGAAATTTACTATGCAACTTGCATGTTCTTATTAGATAGGGCTTTCCTCAATTGAGTCACGCATGTGTCTGATCGACTCGTTAATAAGCTAAGATCTCGTAAACAGGCAAACTATTGCTTTCTAACATGAAGCAAATTGCTAAATTCATTAATTTAGCTATTTATTCTGGCTATTACTCTAACGAGGTAGTAGAATAAGTGTCATTTTAGTTGAAGCATATTCTTGTGTGTTAACATGCATTGCAATTAGTTCAGCCAAGTGCTGATTAAATATTTAGTGTGTTGAAGATTTGTTTTCTAGAGATGAAGTGCAAACGTTCATGGTGTTGGAATTAATGATCTTTCATGATTAAAATTAAATAATTTAAATACTTTGCAATTACTTAAATAATGTTAATTGTATTTGCTATATAATTATAACATATGTTGTTTTGGAGTTTGTATTTTGTTAGTTCATAATAAGTATTTTGCAAATTAATCAGTGCCCCTTTCAATTTTATCTTAAAAAATAATACAAAATGAAATATTCTTTCTATATACATAAAAAAAGAAAAATTAATTAAGAATATCTATACATATATATTGTAGTGTTTTGAGATGGGTAGCTGGATTGTAATGGGGTATGGTTAAGTTGACACTTGAAATACAGGTTTGAGAACACACAGCTTTATTTACACATGCACGGATATTCAAGTACGCATGGATGCACAAAATATACTGCCCTCCAAAAGTTAAGGAACAACTGTTTTTTTTAGCCTAATTTGCAAATGCATAAATGTAGAAACTACAAATTTGGATGACATGTGCACAAAACAGTTATGTATTGACTGCAACATAGAAGTTTACATAAGAAAAGCGCAAAGACAATTCACAGCAAAAAAAAAAGCAATCTCGCTGGAAAGCTCCATTTTTTGGAAAAAATAATAATCACAGTTTTATGTGGTAAAATTTCATAGAAACATAACAAAAATAAGTTTTAATAAGGGATAAGCCCACCCCTAGCTTGAATGCATTTTTGACATCGACTTTCCATGCTGTCAATTAAGTTGTCGGTCATCGAAATGGGAATCGAAGACCAGACACGGAGTAAGCTTTGTTCCAGTTCTCCTAAAGACCTTAGAGAAGGACTTAAAGCAGCAACCTGTCTGCCAAGATAGTCCCAAAGATGCTCCATCGGATTCAGGTCTGGAGATAGAGTTGACCATTCCCTTCGCTCCAAACCAAGACTCTCAAGATATTCCTTAACAAATACAGTTCGGTGAGATCGTGCATTATCATCTATCAAAATGAAAAAAATGCCAATTTCACTGGCATATGGGCGGATATATGGATCAAGGATCACATACCGATATCAGAAGCCTGCCACAGTTCCTCCGTGGAACATATGCAGGTCAGTGGAACCACCGAGTGAGATTCCTGCCCAAATCATTATTTCACCACCTCGGTAACTGTGTCTTTCAACAGTGGTATCTGGTACTTTGTTCCCTCCAGATCAGCAGACGTCCTGAATCGCTCTCCAGTGTGAATCCGGAATTGTCTGTAAAGAGTACAGGAGCCATCGTTGTCTAGTCCAGGAAACGTGTTCTCTTGCGAACGATAAGCGGGCACTTCTCTGTCGTCCGTTGAGGGGGACACGCACAACTGGTCGCCTTGCATAGAGACCTGAATTGTGAAGACTCCTTCGCACTGTGCTAGCGGATATTCTTCTTCCTGATGCTACAGAGTGTCGACAATCGTCTGCAACAAGTAGCTGCACAGAAATACTTCTTCTCCTTTGAGCAGAAATAGCTATAAAACGGTCTTCTGCAGGTGTTGTAGCTCATGGTCGACCTGGAATATGTCTTCTGGACACAGAAGCTTCTGATTGATATTGATTCCAGATACGGTGGACCACACTGCGAGTTACATTAAGACGCCTAGCAGCATCAGCCTGGGACAACCCCATTTCCATCCATTCGGCCGCCCGCTATCTTAACGAATTGGGCAAACGGATTTTCTCAGACATTGCGAGACACCACTGCCTATTGTTAACGAATCTGCTAACAAAAGTTATAAATCAACAAAAATTACACGCGTAATTACGAAAGCCTGATAGTTGCATATTTTTCTCTCTCTCATATATACCCGTTCTTTTTTATAAAAAAAAATTGGTAGCTATCGTTTTTGCATAATTTTGCTCAAAGTTCATTTTTATCATTTATATAAACTATAAATTTTATTGTTACTGTCATTTTTTTATGGTGATCTTCGAAAAACATGTTGTTCCTTAACTTTTGGAGGCCAATTTGTAGGCAAAGTTATACACACGATTGTGCTAAATATATTTACTCTCGAATGAGACTGGTGGCCTACGGACCATTTCCCCTGAACACCACAAAGGGGGCTCTTTCTGTGCTTCATCTCTTGCCTGGTACTTGCCTCTTCAATATATATATATATATATATGTATATATACAGAGAGAGATAAAGAGAAATATGAAAGTAACAAATTTCAATTCAATTTTCAATTTTTATGTGTTACAAACCAACTTTAATCCAAGCAGAGAAAAGAATAAGTCTCTTCTTGGAGAACTTAATAATTGTTCGAAGTGTGTTGATCGTTTGATAAAATTGCCATCAAGTAGCTAGATTGTTAATGTAAAACACTTATACATGTTGCTTTCGTACCATCGATTCTTCTTTTTACTGAACACAATTATTACAACTCAAGTCGCTAGTATCGCTAACGCTAGTTTGTCATCGTTTAAACTTTGTTTCTGTATTTAAATATTATTATAGTGTTACTTTTAAATTCTTTTTTTATAAAATATATTAATTGATCAGTCGTTAAATTAGGTATTCCACTATCCTGTTATTAAGTTCCAGTTATTAAATCATATTATTACTGGAGATACCTTTTTCAATCTTAAAATAAATGCTTTAAAAATTCGATTATGTTAACTATTTTAGTTATAAAATTAAATCTTCCGATAAATGTTATATTAAAGAATCAAATATATAATCATAAATTTTGTTATAAATAAATAAAAAGTGGATAAATAATAATGAATGTATAGTTCTTTTCTAACACTAATTAAATTTTGTTCACCAAATATTTAATTACATTAAAATTAAAACTCAGTATTTTATTGAACATTGAATATTAAATTTTACTGATCATCAAATCGATACTATGTGTAAAGCTAAGTCAGTCTTTTCAACCAAAAAGCCAAATCTCCATGTACTGTTTCATAAAATAACCTAAATGAAGTTACGCACTACATATTTCACCCAATTTTTTTGATACATTCTATTTATAATGGAATATTTGATGAATGTCTCTAAACAGAAATAGCTTCTACACAAATACAACTCTATTTATAGCTTATCATCAGTATCAGAAATTATCATATTTTTATTTATTGTGTTCTCTTGAAAACAATCCTCGGTTAACACATAAAGGGCTCAATGATGGAAGCTCAGTTCAAATTTATAGAGATATAAATGGACACAAATGGAAAGATAGGAGATAGCGAGGTACTCAATCTTTTTTAGAAGCTTAATGTATTTTTAATGACTCTGAGCACATCTTTCGATAACGATTCTATATCACGTACAACTTTTTTTTATCGATGTTCGCCATATGTCATGGTTCTTTTATTTTAATACCTTCTCTGCTATCAACTTTTTTGCTTTATGCAAAGAGTAGTTAGATAGCTTGAATTGCAGGCTTTAATTTAATTACCGTTCTGTTAAATCTCTGTTAATCTGTTATTTGTATTATTTCTATTTAAGTTACGTTATTTCTCTGCTAATATGTTATTTCTATTATTTATATTTATTTTCTGTTATTTCTCTGTTAATATGTTATTTCTGTTAGTTATATTAACTGTCTGTTACTATTATGTTGGATTAGTAGGAGAGAACTATATATATAATAAAATACTTAAACATTTCGGAGTATATAAAAATTTAAATTATTTCTTTATTAAAATTTTGAAGTTGCTACAATATGGATGATTTTTTGAATTTTAATTTTAATACTAGTTATTTTTTAATTTAACATTGATCTGTGCGTCATGCAATGTGTAGTTGTTATATCTCTTTAATAGTAGGTTCTAATTAAATTAATGTTTTGCTATTGTAAAGTCGGTTAATAGAGGTATTGTCATTAGTGACCTCATAGATTTCGTCAAAATCTACTTGAGGTTTCTCTAATTTTGGGAAGATTAAAACATGTTTTTTTCATGGAATATATTTTATATTATAATTCAATTTATATTCATTTACTAATTAATTATTTAATGTGTCTATTTATTTATTTTTTTAATTTATCGTTTGACAAAATCGGCAACATGTCGCTGGATTGTAAATGTGTAACACACATACACGTTGTCTTCATTTCCATGTCTTCTTATTTGTGAACCTCAAGTCGCTAATGTTGATAATGCTAGTTTGCAGTTATATTTAAATATTATAAGATTACTTTCAAATCCTTTTTTTCTATAAATTGTATTAATAGACCAATCGTTAAATAATTTGCCCCGCTACCCAGTTATTATCACATTACTCTATTATTATCAATTAATCCAGTTAATATAATGTAGATACCTTTCTCAAACTTAAACTAAATGCTTTAAAAAATCGATTATGTTAACTATTTTAGTTATAAAATTAAATCTTCCGATAAATGTTATATTAAAGAATCATCTATCTAACTATAAGTTTTGTTATAAATAAATAAAAATAGATAGATACTAATGAATATATAGTATTTTTCTAACACTAATTATTTTTCGTTGAACCAATATTTAATTACATTAAAATTAAAACTTAATATATTATTGAACAGTGAATTTAAAAATTAAATTTTATTGATCACCAATCGATACTATTTGCAAAGTCAAGCCAGTCTTTTCAACCGAAAAGCCAAATCTCCATGTACTGTTTCACAAAATAACCTAAATGAAGTTACGCACTACATATTTCACCCAATTTTTTTGATACATTCTATTCGATAATGGAATATTTGATGAATGTCTCTAAACAGAAATAGCTTCTACACAAATACAACTCTATTTATAGCTTATCATCAGTATCAAAAATTATCATATTTTTATTTATTGTGTTCTCTTGAAAACAATTCTCGGTTAACACATAAAAGGCTCAATGATGGAAGCTCAGTTCAAATTTATAGAGATATAAATGGACACAAATGGAAAGATAGGAGATAGCGAGGTACTCAATCTTTTTTAGAAGCTTAATGTATTTTTAATGACTCTGAGCACATCTTTCGATAACGATTCTATATCACGTACAACTTTTTTTATCGATGTTCGCCATATGTCATGGTTCTTTTATTTTAATACCTTCTGTGCTATCAACTTCTTTGTTTTATGTAAAACGTAGCTAGATAGCTTGAATAGCATGCTTTAATTTAATTAACGTTTTGTTACATCTCTGTTAATCTGTGGTTTCTATTATTTCTATTTTTTTTCTGTTATTTCTCTGTTAATATGTTATTTCTATTATTTATATTTACTTTCTATTATGTTATGTTCGGTTACTAAGAGAGAATGAAATATATATATATTTTATAAAAACTTTGAAGTTTCTACAATATTGATAATTTTTAAATTTTAATACTAATTAATTTTTAATTTAACATTGAACTGCGTGTCATGCAATATGTAGTTATATTGCTTTAATAGTAGGTTCTAATTAAATTAACGTTTAGTTGTTGTAAAGTTGGTTATAGAGGTATTGTCATTAGTGACCTCATAGATTTCGTCAAAAACTACTTGAGGTATCTTTAATTTTGAGAAGAATAGTAGTATGCTTTTTGTGCTTTGAAGTATGCCATTTTCATAAAATGTATTTTATGGTATAATTCTAATTATATTCATTTACTAATTAGTTATAGATTAATTATGTAATTATATTCATTTACTAATTAGTTATTTTAAGTGTTTATTTTTTTAAATTTCAAATTGTGATGCAATAATGCTGATTTGTGTTAATGAAATAGTTTGCCATATAAAGAGTTTCAATATGTTTTGTCATAGCTAATTATATTTTTAGAATTTGTTATTTTCTGTATTAAGAATTTAGAAAACTAAGAATTTTTCTTGCTAAATTTCATACATTCTATATTGATATAAGAATATATTTAAAAAATTAAAAAGAATACATTATAAATTACATCATAAATATAATAAGAATGCATTATAAAAATAATCTATGTTCATATAGATTATTTTCTTCTTGTTATGTATGATAGCCTCTATTCACAAGAATTTTGTTTTTTTAAGTATATTTCTTCAAACTAAGAATCTTTTTTCAATTCCTGCTATTAGTTCACACTCTCCCTATATATATATCTTATTCAAATTTTCAATCGTTCATAAAATATTTTTTATTCATCCATTCAAGTTCAAATACATTTTTTTGAACTTGTAGTGGAAGACACTGGATGTTAATGCAGTTTTTTCAAATATTAATTCATTAATTAAATTTAATTAATTATTTTTAATTTTTTTAGATTTAAGTTACATGTATCTAATAATAGATGGCGCCAGATGTAAGAGGAAAATTTCAACTTTATTTGTAAAGGACCTTTCTGCAATATAGTGAAAAAAAAATAGGAATTGACTTAAATTTTTTTTTTTTTTATATTACTTGTTTGATTATATTTCCTGTAAGCAAGCCTGTATTAGTTAAAATATTTTACTGAAAATAAAATTTTAATTTATATCATAAACCTTTAACAAAATTTTAGATGTTTATAAAAATGTATCAATGTTTGCTACTAAATTGCTTGAAAAAATAAATTAAATACATTAAAGCTAAGCCCCTTTGAAAATTGTTCCCCAACCAGATTTCTAACTCATAGGAAAAATTTATTTTAAGAACATTTGTAAATTTTTTTCAATATGAACTCTTTGATAATATTTCACCATAAAATTTATGCCATTCAGCTAGTGCTGTAACAATTTTACACCCATAAGAGAATGACGTGATATAATAACTATAAAATATCTGTTTTTTTATTTCCTTATTCACATTATGATTGACTCTAGAAAAATTCACTGGTCGTTTCACAAGCAATAAGCATAAAAACTATTATATGCCCCATTTAAAACTACAATTTCTGATACAAAGTAATTGCAGTCTTTTATTTATTGAAATATTGCCAATTCTAACATGCATGACAGGGAATCATAAAATATAATTTTTTATTTCATATTCACATTAAGCTAAAATGCAAACTAGTTTAATCTTAGTCCATTATCCCAGCACATTTTCATCATTTACTAGTATAACTAAAGTACTAGTAGCGAGTACGTTAAAAATACTGGCGCCAATGGGAATATTAGGTCAAATTGACACGTTAGCCATCAGAAAAAATATGTATTGCATGTACATTTATGTATGCAATTATTTTATTCAATTCCTTCTATTAGCTCACACTCTCCTTATATATATCTTGTTCAAATTTCCAATCGTTCATAAAATACTTTTTATTCATCCACTCAAGTTCAAATACATTTTTTTTAACTTGTAGTGGATGACACTGATGTCAATACAGTTTTTTCAAATATTAATTCAGTAATTAAATTTAATTAATTAGTTTTAGTTTTTTTTAGATTTAAGTTACATATATCTACCAATAGATGGCGCCAGATAAACTTAAAAAAATTGAATGAAAATTATTTATAAAGGACTTTCTGCAATATAGTGAAAAAAAAATAGGAATTGACTTTAAAAATTTTTTTTTTAAATTACTTGTTTTTAAGTAAAACATTATTAAAATGTCAATTTAATACAAATCATACAAAATTCTGCATATTTTTTAATGTTTAAAACTGGTGAATGTATACAACAAAAAAATATGAGAATATAACATTATTCTAATCACAATATTGATATAGCACGTGTTATATCTGTACAAATGTAGGTATCATTTCTTATATATATATACACTCAAGAGCCAAAACATTATGACCACCCCTACATTTTGCAACGAAATGTGGAAGGCACGTGATCAGGTGGAATAACTGGTATTAAGTGGTGGTATTAATTTCGGGTTATACTCGTGGTCATAATGTATATAGATAGACAGTGCTAGATTGACATAAAGTTACTACTGCCAAGATAATGGTTCTCAGATCTCTTATCTTCACCACCCACTCTCCATTAACAATGGAAACCAAAGTTTTTTAATTCCAATCTTTTTACGCCAATCAAGTTAAAGTAACATTTTGTTTATTTAATTTTAAAATAAATGCATTTCAATAGCATGGGATTTTAAATGAGAGAAAAAAAAATATGCAGAATGTTAACGTGTAAAAAGTTATTTAATGCATTAAATATATGTATTTACCTTTTATCGTTACAATTATATTGACCCAAAACATACTTAAGATAAAACATTTAAAATATTTTTGATCTCATGTATAATCAGAAAATATAAAATATAAAATATTTGGATATTATTTGCATATCGCAGTATCTAAATTGCGAAATATATCCTTTTTCGCATTTATATAAAAAAAAAAAGAAATCAAAATGCCCTACTCGTGGTTCAGTGGTAACATGCGCAGCTGGTGAACATTAGGGCTGGTGTTCAATCAGCTGGCCGATTTGTTGTAAGCCCTGTTTCCAAATTCGAGGCGAATCGATGGCATTTGTGATGTTCAGCATTTTGCCTCGTTAGTCGGACTAAATGGTGGGAGTTTCCGGGTTTTCTCCTATACAATACCCAAATGCGGGGTAGTTCCTTCTAAAAAGTCCTATCAGAAGGCCCTGCTCTCATTCTTTAGCTTCACGAAGCCAATTCAGACTTCCACCTACAGGTGCTCCATCACAACAGAAACTGACCCTTTCTCTCCATCGATGAGTAGACTACTAACGGGGTGTCCTTCCCTTATTGCAGGACGCTGAGGATTAAATACACACAAATCAAATATTAATATTTTTCAATATAAAATCATTCATTCATCACTTTGAATAATTTTGAAATTTATAATAATACTAGAAGACCCGGCCACGCGTTGCTGTGGCTTTCTTGTATTTCGTTCAATTATTAGATACTATAATTGGTATTGTTATCGTTTGCTGTCGTGGTTTGATTTGTTGACATGAGGGTCCCTCTCAGCACGTCTACGTCGTACCTCACGCCTACGGGTATTGTTGAGGTTAGATTTTTTTGGTGGCATTTTACTGAAAATGATAATTGAAAAAATACAATACAATTAAAATAAAATCGAGATATAATAATAAATGACAAAAAAAAAATTCACAATAAAATGTAAACGATTGTTTAAGGTACACGAACACGTTCGAATGAATTTTTTATCTTTGTACACATTTTTGGATTGAATGTATCTAAAAACTAATGATTTCACATAAAAAAATTTCATTATTATTTTTATTTTTTTTTATAAGCTAAAATAAGGGTAAAAATGGCCAAAACTTGATACTGTTACAAAACATGATAACTCAAAATCAAATCAATATTTTTTAAATTTCTAAGTTTGTACTAACATATTACAGGGAATGGATCTCTGGTAAATTTATATCTTTATTATTTTGTGCTAGTTTAAATGCTGTCGACACAAAATTCTTTCAAAATTTGCATGTAATTCCAAGCTTAACAATTAAAATAAAAAATATTTATGTAGCTATAATCATTTCAGAGTTTTATTACCTGTAAACATTTATGAAAAACATAAATACAACGTTTTGTAACATTTGGATCAAAATTACTTGTGTTATGGTGCTTCACATGAAAACAAAAAGCATAAAAAATTCATTCTGAGAAAAAGCTAAAAACAACTTTTAATTGGAGATATTACTTTTAAAAATGTTGTAAATATATTAAAATGCCATTGAATTATCAAGTTCATAGTCTTATTTATTAAAAAATATAGTTTTATTTTTCCTTAAAGCTCTAAATATTTTCTGAGCTTTGTTTTGAGAAAGTTAAAATTTGCTCGACAAAATTTTTTTTTTACAACTTCCTCATACTTGCAAAGGCTTTTTAATAATAAATGACCTGGATTTAAAATATTTAGCCCTTTTTCAAGTGTTTTGATTAAATACATTCAAAACCTTTGAATTTCACATAAAAATATCAACTTTAACTATTTTTATACAATTTATTCTTTAAAATATGGATAAACATTGCAAAAATGTGATATTGTTGCAAAACTTGATAATTCAAAAATAAATAAAACATGAATAGTTTTTTTCCTTTGCAAATATTTTTATGCTGGGAATATCCTTATGTAGGTAATATACTGTTTTCAAATTTATATCTTAATTATTTATACATTTTTGTATGCTTAAAGTTTGTCGACACAAACTTTTTTTACATATTTACAAAAATTCTTAGTTTAAAAACTGAAATAAAAATAATTTATGAATTTAGGTTAATTTCCATGTTCTATTCCTTTCATACATTTAAAGAAAACTTTTACATGAAGTTTCAAAGTATTTAAATAAAAATAAATGGGTATTATGATGTTTTGAAGGAACACAAAATGCATAAAAATTCAAATAAGAAATAAATAAAACCAACTTCTAAATGTAAATAAAAACAAATGTACATACATAAAAATGTTATTGAGCTTTAAATTCTCCTTTATTTATATAAAAACTTATTTATTTGTTTTGCTTTCTTTAAATAACTTCCACTTTTAAAGTACCATTTAACAATTTTTCTTCGACAATATTCAAATCACTCAAATTCTTTGTTTTTCTAATAACAAAAGTTTTTTTAAAAAAATGTCCTTGATTTTCAACTTGCAACTATTATAATACCTTTTATATAATTTTAATGTTATCATTATATCAAATAATTGCAGAGTTTACTTCATTTTGACACTTTTCAAAAAATGCTTAAAATTCATCATATTTCTTTTAAAATTATTTACAAAAATTCTTAGTTTAAAAACTGAAATAAAAATATTTATGAATTTAGGTTAATTTCCATGTTCTATTCCTTTCATACATTTAAAGAAAACTTTTACATGAAGTTTCAAAGCATTTAAATAAAAATATATGGGTATTATGATGTTTTAAAGGAACACAAAATGCATAAAAATTCAAATAAGAAATAATTAAAACCAACTTCTAAATGTAAATAAAAACAAATGTACAGACATAAAAATGTTATTGAGCTTTAAATTCTCCTTTATTAATATAAAAACTTATTTATTTGTTTTGCTTTCTTTAAATAACTTCCAATTTTAAAGCACCATTTATCAATTTTTCTTCGACAATATTCAAATCACTCAAATTTTTTGTTTTTCAAATAACAAAAGTTTAAAAAAAAAAAAATGTCCTTGATTTTCAACTTGCAACTATTATAATACCTTTTATATAATTTTAATGTTATCATTATATCAAATAATTGCAGAGTTTACTTCATTTTGACACTTTTCAAAAAATGCTTAAAATTCATCATATTTCTTTAAAATTATTTACAAAAAATTCTTAGTTTAAAAACTGAAATAAAAATAATCTATGAATTTAGGTTAATTTCCATGTTCTATTCCTTTTATACATTTAAAGAAAACTTTTACATGAAGTTTCAAAGCATTTAAATAAAAATATAAGGATATTATGATGTTTTGAAGGAACACAAAATGCATAAAAATTCAAATAAGAAATAATTAAAACCAACTTCTAAATGTAAATAAAAACAAATGTACAGACATAAAAGTGTTATTGAGCTTTAAATTATCCTTTATTAATATAAAAACTTATTTATTTGTTTTGCTTTCTTTAATTAACTTCCAATTTAAAAGTACCATTTATCAATTTTTCTTCGACAATATTCAAATCACTCAAATTTATAACTCAAATTCTTTGTTTTTCAAATAACAAAAGTTTTTAAAAAAAAACAAATGTCCTTGATTTTCAACTTGCAACTATTATAATACCTTTTATAAAATTTTAATGTTATCATTCTATCAAATAATTGCAGAGTTTACTTCATTTTGACACTTTTAAAAAAATGCTTAAAATTCATCATATTTCTTTAAAATTATTTACAAAAATTCTTAGTTTAAAAACTGAAATAAAAATAATCTATGAATTTAGGTTAATTTCCATGTTCTATTCCTTTCATACATTTAAAGAAAACTTTTACATGAAGTTTCAAAGCATTTAAATAAAAATATATGGGTATTATGATGTTTTAAAGGGACACAAAATGCATAAAAATTCAAATAAGAAATAATTAAAACCAACTTCTAAATGTAAATAAAAACAAATGTACAGACATAAAAATGTTATTGAGCTTTAAATTCTCCTTTATTAATATAAAACTTATTTATTTGTTTTGCTTTCTTTAAATAACTTCCAATTTAAAAGTACCATTTACTTCATTTTGACACTTTTCAAAAAATACTTAAAATTCATCAAATTAATATTATCAACATATTATATTATCTTGCAGATCACATTTCTTTTTAGAATTCTTAATCAAATAAAACACATGTTGACAAACTTTAAGCATTGAAAAGTTCAATGTTTTGATTCACAACTTTTCATTCCATATATTTTATTCCAATTCAAATTCAAACTTAGAAAATAAAAAAAATATTGATAATCAAATCAGGTAATACTTTATAATTTTCACAACATTTAAAGTAGTACATAAAACAATAATATTCAGAATATGAGAATTTTACGATTATGTAGTACAGGCAACAGGACACGGCGCCATCTAAATATAGTCATTATATTGTTCGAAAAAAAAAACACTACACTGTTGCCACTACATTGGTCTGCCAAAGAAATTTTAAAAAATATTTAGGGGTGGACCCCCCTTATCACTTAGGGGTTTAAAAAATAGATTACGACCGATTCGCAGACCTACCAAATATGCACAAAAATTTTCATAAGAATCGGTCGGGCCGTTTCGGAGGAGTTTGGCAACAAACACTGTGACACGAGAATTTTATATATTAGATTATTGTTGCTGAACTTAGGCAGTCGTCATTCTCCCTAAATTGGTAGATGCATAGAAGATTCAGCTTTTCACAGGGTTAACCAGGGATATACTTCATACACATTTTAAAGTAACAATTTTGAACAAATTTACTCCCAGGGGTCTGGTGGGTACCTTCTTCACCCTAATGAAATGACGTTAAAAAACATGAAAGCTTTTCTTTTAATTTGCTTAAATAGTTTCGAACCAGATTAACAATATTCAGAAATCGAAGGCACTATCCACCAAGCTGATGCGACAGGAGTTTTTTTATAATTAATTTTCTGTCCATCAATATTATATATATATACTGCGCCCTTTATATATTATGTATATATATATATATATATATATAAAATATTGACAGATTAATTTTCTTTGCATAATACAGTTAATTTCAGATATTCATTTGTTATTTGCACTAAAATTTATATACCCTTTTCACTAATTTTAATGATATAATTAAAAAGATTACTTTATTCAAATTTATTGTATTTTTGTTTCTTAAAAATTTTTCTTACAAAGCTGCATGGTAAATTTAAATTCAATAAATTAGATCCTGTAATATAAATCTTAAAATAAGAAGAAAAATAAATTAATTCATAACAATATTTTTATTGCTTTTATAAATACTTTTCAGTATCTCGTATATATCGCTATTTTAGATAGTTAATTTGTTAAAAAACAAATCACATAAAATGAATGAACTGGAATACAAAACATTTTAAGCACGTTAGTTAAGTTAAAAATATACCGTCTATTAAAAATATCGATTCTAATTAATGACTCTTAGAATTTATAATTAATGAATCGCACCATGAAGGAATCGATACCGTTTTTTAATGGTGTTACGTTAAAGTGCAAACTTTATAAATGGTTTTATATTTAGAAAACTTTAATGCATAATTAATTGTTTAGTCTTGAGTACCAAAATAGAAATACATTTTTAATTGTAAGTTTTTTTACAATTGATTTATCGCTTTGTAAGATTTTTAAAATTAATTTATTGCTTTTTTTAACATTACAGATAAATAAAATTAATAACTCCAAGGAAATTAAATTCTTCACTTGGAAGAATTTAATAAAATATATAATTATTATTTTATTAATATAAAACTTTTCAGAAGGATTTTTTTAAATAAAAGTAAATTTTGACAACATAAAAAAAAAATAATAAAATTTATGCAACATAATTTAAATAGTATAATTTTTGAAAACGAGTTTATTTCTTTGATTTTAATTCTTTTAAAAATATTCCGAAATTTATTTAAAGTAATGTTGCTGTTTCTTTAAATTTTAAAAGAAATTTTTATGCAAAAAAAATTTAATTTTTTGATAAATGAAATTTGATATATGTTTTGAAAAGCTTTATATAAAACCTTTTGGTATGGAACTTCAAAGTCAAACAACTAATTAACAAATTAGCTAGTGAATTATAAGAAGTTGACCTTCGATAATTACTACTATTCATTCTACCATACAGAATATGAAAATAATTTCTGTATAGATTACAAAATAAATAAAATGATTTAGAAAAATAAATTATGATACTAGAACCAAAAACTTTTTCATTCCACTTTTTATACATTAGTGCAATTAAACCTCATATATATTAACACAAAACATCTAATATAACGTAATGCTTTGTATTTTCTTAACCATAAATTTAAATTACAAATTTAATTTAAAAACTATAATACTAACTACTTTTACATTAAACTATATACTTCAATTTTGATTTTAAAATTTATACTTTAAATTGTAATATTATTATTTAAAATACAATATGCAATTTTACAGTATAGAAGTTAGAGTATACAGTATTACATATAAGTTACAGTATACAGTATTACATATAAGTTACAGTATACAGTATTACATATGAGTTACAGTACACATTTTTACAGTTTATAAATTACAATATACAGTTTTACAGTATACAGCATACGATTTTACAGTATACAGTTTTACAGTTCACTAGTCACAATATACAGTTTTACAGTTTTTTTACAGTATACAGTTTTACAGTTCACTAGTCATAGTATACAGCTTTACAGTTTATAAATTACAGTATACAGTTTTACCGTTTATAAAGTTAGAGTATACAGTTTTACCGTTTACAAGTTAGAGTATACAATTTTACAGTTTACAAGTTAGAGTATACAGTTTTACAGTTCCCTAGTTACGGAAAACAATTTATAGATTACATTCAGTTTTACAGTTTATAAATTACAGTATACAGTTTTACAGTTTTACAGTTTTACCACAAGTTACAGTATACAGTTTTACAGATTACAAGTTACAGTATACAAGTTTTACAGTTCAATAGATACAATATACAATTTTACAGTTTATAAATTAGTTACAGTATAGAGTTTTAGTGTTTACAAGTTATAGTATGCAGCTGTATAGGATATAGCATACAATTTTACAGTTTGCAAGTTACACTATACAGGTTTACAGTTTACAAGTTAGAGTATACAGTTTTGCAGTTTACAAGATACAGTATACTGTTTTTCAGTTTAGAAGTTACAGTATACAGTTTAGAAGTTTACAAGTTACAATATATTGTTTTACAGTATAAAGTTTTAATATAAAATTTATATAATTATTACAAATACACAGAATAAAGAAAATTTTTTTCAATATTTCATTCGATTCTGTTCATACTTCCTATGCCTCCTTTACTTTAACCGCTAGAGAAGCCTAAGACAGTCTAATGGACTAACATTGTGCTAACAGACTGAAGGAGCTTGTGATAAACCTAACGTGATAAAGCTACCCGAAAGTGTTCATGCCTAAACCAGAGATGTCTATAACTATAAGTTTGAAAGTCCGATTTATGGGTTTAAGATAAAGTGTAGAATCCATAGCCTTCAGACACTGCCCAGTGCATGCACATCCAAATTGAGGTTACACAATGAATATGCAGTATTTCAGATGGCCTACTATGATGCACCCTAGATAACACTAAATCTACTACTTATCTATGCTTTCACTAATAAATAACCTCAATTCCCCTAGAATGTGAAAAGTTCTTCTTCGTTGGGGCAACAGCCCCATGGTAGCCAAGGTCATCTACCTACTGGCGGATTTCGAGACAGGAGACGTTTTCTTTTTTATGGGTTAGGGATTTTAGCCCTACGCCCAACGCTCTACAGTTCTATTAGACCGGAACCTACGGTTTAAAGGGGATTCCGAACCACTATAAACATCCATGCCACCGCCTGTATTCGAACCCGAAACCTATCGCAAATAGCGCCAGAGAGAATTTGAAAACTAAAACAGTATATTTTTAAAGTTTAATCGTTAAAGAATAAATATCGATTTAAAAAAAAACATCTATTAAATAAATAAATTAAACAAATTAAAAATTTAACCTTTATTATTATTATAATTTATTATTTATGAAGTGTTTATCGATTTATTGTTTCAATAATAATAAAGCTTCTAATATAAGCCAAAACTTAACTAAATATTATAATTTCACATTCACATTTTCATTATGAACTGAACATGGCCATCGATCTGTTATTGACTATCCTCCAGTCCATTTAATGCAATGATAACCACTACTCATCATAATTAATAGCCATTGCATCGGACATTGGTATTCTTGGTTTAATTAAGGAAAACCTTAATAATACCATGTTTGATGTTTTGACGTTAGACTCGGAATAACGGATGACGTAAATTATAGGTATTGGTTAGGTTGATAAAACTTAGGAAATCCGAAATTACTTACTTTTGTGGTTACTCAATGAAATTAAACGTGGATAATTTGCTTAACAAAACAATTCATGATTTTACAGCTAATTGATATTGATTTAAAATTAATGTTGGAACTTTACCGTAATTAAAAGCACTGAAATGCTACTTTAAATTAATCACTTGATGGTAAAATATCGAAATTAAATTCTATAATGAATAATTTAAAATAAATCTATAATAAATCGATTACCTTCTTAATATAATGAGATACAATAACCTAAAATTAAAACATTTTAAATTACAGAACTTTAAAATTTGGCTTTTGTTCAATTAAAATAGATGATGTTTATTTTTCAATATTAGTGATTATTAACTTTTCAATATCACTAATAGAAATTTATTGTCATTTTATATCATTTCATTCATTGAATAAATGAAATAATATAATTCATTATGATATATTATTTATGTAATTAATTCCACTCATTACAAAACGCTGTATAGTCCTTGAGACAATAAATTTAGAATTTTTATGTCCTAAAAGAAATTACTTTTTAATACTTAATTACCAAAATAATTCAATAAAATAATAAAATACTAATAATAAAATTCTATAAAATAATAAAATATTAATAAAAAATTCAATAAAATAATTCATAATATAGTGAGATACAATAACCTAAAATTAACACATTTTAATTTGTAGATTTTTAAAATTTTGATTTTGTTCAAATAAAAAAGGATTATCTTTATTTTTCAATATTAGTGATTACTCCCTTTTCAAATTCATTTATTGAAATTTATTCTCACATTATTTCATTTCATTCATTGAATAAATAGAATAATATAATTCATTATGGGATACGATTTATATAATTCATTATATTTATTTTAAAATTATATATAGTCTTTTTGGTAATGAATTTAGAATTTTTATCTCCTAGTAGAAATTATCTTTCAATGCTTTATTACCAAAATGCAAAGAAATTTCAAAGAAATGTTAAGCCAAAATTTCTATTATAAGATTATCACAAGTTACAAAGGATTTTATATTTTAGTAACGTTTGTTTTCTTTATTAGCGCAACAGCCATAGGGTAAGTCAGTGCAGTTTGTCTACTGGCAGACTTCGACACAGGAGATGTTTTCTTTTTATGCGGTAGGATTGTCATCCCCTAATGCTCTAAAATTGTATTAGATCGGAATCTACGGCTTAAAGTGGATTCTGAACCACTACAAACATCCATGGCCTCGCCGAGACTCGAACCCGAAACCTCGGGGGCCGACAGCTAGAGCTTTAATTATTCTCCATCCGGCCGCAAGTTTCAATTGTAAGAAAATTATACTTCAGTTACGAAATCAAATGTAATATAAAAAGGCAGAGTTATTATATTATTTAATTATTATTCAAAAAATTGTTATGAATTTAATATTAAATATTGATGTCAGTTAAATAACAGTTACAGTGATTAGATTATAATAAATTATTATTACATATTACAATGTGATTCCATTTTATTACATTTCATTAAATTAACTTCGTTTCTATGTATTAATATACTAATCTTAGACTTAACTGCATGATATCCATGTATTTAAATATATTGAAACACCTTTCCAAACATATTTCTTTTCGCATGTAATTCTTGAACCAACTAATTTTCTCTCTTTATTAGCGTTAACACCTCTTCAATAGACCAAGATTAATTGAGTTAACATCTCTTCAATAGACGAAGATTAATCAAGTTAACACCTCTTCAATAGGTCAAGATTAATCGAGTTAACACCTCTTCAATAGGACAAGATTAATCAACCTCTTTAAAACCTCTTCAATAGATCAAGATTAATCAAGTTAACACCTCTTCAATAGGTCAAGATTAATCGAGTTAACACCTCTTCAATAGGACAAGATTAATCGAATTAACACCTCTTCAATAGATCAAGATTAATCAAGTTAACACCTCTTCAATAGGTCAAGATTAATCGAGTTAACACCTCTTCAATAGGACAAGATTAATCGAATTAACACCTCTTCAATAGATCAAGATTAATCAAGTTAACACCTCTTCAATAGGTCAAGATTAATCGAGTTAACACCTCTTCAATAGGACAAGAATAACCTCTTCAATAGATCAAGAGTTCAACACCTCTTCAATAGATCAAGATTAATCGAGTTAACACCTCTTCAATAGGACAAGATTAATCAATTAACACCTCTTCAATAGGATCAAGATTAATCGAGTTAACACCTCTTCAATAGGACAAGATTAATCAAGTTAACACCTCTTCAATAGGTCAAGGTCATCATTGTTTCCGAATGAAAGATAATGCCTTCCAATAGAAATTTCTGATTGTATCCACATGTATATGTTGCTTTTGAGAAATAATAATAATAATAATAAACAAATAAATAACTAAACAAACTTCAACCCGAATAGATAGACAATTATTCAAAAATCTCCTTCAGTTTTTATGTCTTTTTCTGAGCCTTAAATACAGAGTATACCACTTGTAGAAACCAAACCATTGTTTTATTATATGCTATTAAGTCTTTACTAACGTGGGTTTTCTTTCGTGGCCGAAAGACTCAAAATAGTCTCAGGTAGATGGCATTGCTTTAAAAAACTGCTTTCTAAGCAAGCTTTTTTCTAAAAATGCTTTCTAAGCTAAACTTTTTTTCAGCTATGAGTACGTATGCAAATATTTCGCTTCAACGATCAGGATATTTGTTTTGGAGTTTTCTAGGTTATCTCCAATGTAACACGTAAATATAGGACTTGGTAGGGTAAATTCTTTCTGATGGCATGTTTTCTCTTTTAACTAGTCGTGGATAATTTGTAGCCTACAAAAGTGGAATAATCAGCCAAATATAAAAATATTTCACAAGGCAGCAAGTGGGGTACAAAAATAATATACATTATACAAAAAAATCTACATTGATATACATAGAGTTTTTCAGTAACATACTATTCCAAAAAATTCATTGTAAAAATTGAAAATATTATTTGAATAACAATGAGAAAAAGTATAATGCGTCATACGGTACTAATAACAAAGATGGTTTGCAATCTTAACCGACATAAATCTTATACATAATTCAATAACCGCCGAAATAAATATTTGTTCAGCAAATTGAACTTCTTTTTTGATCATTCA
The DNA here is from genome assembly GCA_021605075.1 of Caerostris darwini. Classification (NCBI taxonomy): domain Eukaryota; kingdom Metazoa; phylum Arthropoda; class Arachnida; order Araneae; family Araneidae; genus Caerostris; species Caerostris darwini. The sequence continues at coordinate 615,972 of BPLQ01006393.1, forward strand.
ATGCAATGAACAAAAGAATTGAAATATCAGGAAATAAAGCGAGTCATATATCCATGTTACTAATGCAATGGCGGACAGCTCAATTATTTCATGAGAATGATGAGTCAGCATTTGTTTCTTTATGTGATAAGAAAGAAAACGAATTTCACAACCTGTCTGCCGAAGAAAGCCTCGAGGCGTGTGTTCTTTGTTCGATTTTTCAATATTCAATAGGGGAGCGCTTCTCTTTTATTCTTATTCGGATATTGTTTGACGTTTTAACGCGGAATAAAATTGTTTTCAAGCCGATTTTCAATTTACAATGTTAAAGTTTGTGAAAGGGAACTAGCTACTATATATTTGATATATTTTTTCCTTAGAAAATATTTCGTCAGTGTTAGAAGTATTAGTTAGAAAAAAAAAGGATTTTAAAATTTGTGCAAAAGTGACTTAATATTAGTTTAAATACTAATAAATATGTATTGTATATATATATATATATATATATTAATTTTGTGGAGAGGAGGGATTGCACTGTATCGAAATATATTAGTATTAGTGAAATCATTTAATTTTTTTACTATTTCGATTATTTTATGAATCATATTAAAAAAAAAAAATGTCGAAACAGCAGTCCCTTTAACTTATAGATACATATGCATATACATATACATACATACACATATATAAATACATAAATACACATACATACATACATATACGTACAAAAACATAAATACACATACATAAATACACATACATAGATACGTATACATAAATAAATATACATACATACGCATATACACTGAAGAGCCAAAACATTATGACCACCCCTACATTTTGCAATGAACTCGCATGGATGACGTGGAAGGCACGTGATCAGGTGGAAGTGGTATTTAACTGCCATGCCAAGGCGGCAAGTATCCATGCCAAGGCGGGTTGAAGCTGTGTTGCGCGCCAAAGGTGCGCCAACTCATTATTGACAGGTGGTCATAATGTTTTGGCTCTTGAGTGTACATACATACACACATACATACATACATATACACATACACGTATACATACACACGCACACACACGAACACATAAACACATATATATACATACATACACCGAGCGCTCTGATGCTCGGTACCACAGACTTCGGGCTCGATACTCAGTTGTTCCATGGATGTTTGTAGTTGTTCAGGATCCACGTCAAGGCATATGTCCCGATCTAATGTGACTTTTGGGCTTAGGGCTGACAATCCAATCCCATAAAATAAAGCATATCATGTCTCTAAATGTATCATAGGTAGACGGCCTTGACTCCCCTTGAGCCAGTGAAGATTTGTTTTTCACATGGTAAAAAACATAGAAAAGACTCACTATGTCATTCGATTTCCTATGATAGGCGCTTTATCTATTACCATCCCCGTTTCTGAAAGTGTATTAGAATTATTTATATATTAGAATTATAATTATATGTGTATGTATATTTATGTATGTATACGTATCTATGTATGTATGTGTATTTAGGTATTTATGCATGTGCATGTATGTATATGTATATCCATATGTATCAATGTTGTTGTTGCAAAATAGCTAACGGCCGTACCATGCTGAATATACCGGTTCTCGTTAGATCACCGAAGTTAAGCATTCATTGGGCGCGGTCAGTACTTGGGTGGGTGACCACCTGGGAACAACACTGCGTGCCGTTGGCAAATTTGGGACCTGAATGGCCGAGTGTCTAGCGCTCTGGCGCTCGGTGCCACAGGTTTCGGGTTCGAATCCCGGCGGTGCCATGGATGTTTGTAGTGGTTCGGAATCCACTTTAAGCCGTAGGTCCCGGTCTTCTATGACTGTAAGAGCGTCACGGAGCAAAAGTCAGGCTTCTACCTACGGGTGCTCCATCACAACAGAAGCTGCTTCATTCCCCTTCAATCATGAGTCCATATGGGCTCGTGGGCTTGGCCAGCCAAGTGGGATAAGAAACAACAACAACAACAACATATGTATCAATAAGTTAAATGGGCTGCTGTTTTGACAATTTTTTTTAATATGATTCATAAAATAATCCAATCTAATTCTATCCCTCCCCAAGCATACATCGACGTATAGTTTGATCGTAATGTCATTAATTTCGTAAAAATGTGTCTCCTTCTATCGCCTTTTAAGCTTTTTTTTTTTTTTTTTATAACCGTTACGTTTATATATAGAAAAGTGCTTTTTTTTTCTTTCAAAGTTTTATAGATTTTTGTAGGTAAAAAATATTTTCAAGTGACGGTTATATCGTATTGTTTTTTCATAAACTTACGGGGGGAAATGCCCACATATTTTTTGCATGGGCCTATAATCGACATTAACTGCAACTAATCTTATACACCAGCTGCGCAATTCATCTCTAGAAAAACAATTGTCAGCTGCGCAATTTATATTTAGTAGAGCAATTGATAGCTGCGTAATTTATCTCTTTTTAACATCGAAAAATCCTTCTTTAATCTAAAATTTAATGTAAAAGAGATCTAATTATCGGGGTGTTTAATAAAGAAAACTGTATTAAAATATTTCATTAACTATCGAAATTAAATTAAAAAGCTAAAAGTAGAATTAAGCTAAAAAAAAAAAAAAAGACTTGAATTATAAGAAATGCCACAGGGTTTGCATAAATCAAACTAAAAAAGTTTTAAATGAGTATATGAATCAGAATATACATATAAGGAAAATAGAAATGTTCGGTAATTATATTTATATTAAATTTATATATATTATATATTTTAAGTAAGTTACTATAGCAACCCTTTTATGGTTTCTAAATAAAAAAGTTATTTAATTTCAAAACAATAAAAGAGATGCGATAATTACATAAACTTAATCATTAAACTTTTTACCCACATCCTTTTTATATTAGATAGTAATGATGCATTACCCTTTTCTTGGAAAAGAAAATTTTATAAGGATTTAGATGGATGGCAGGGCTGTTTTTTTTGAAAAAAAATATTATATTTTTTATACATTAAATTATGAAATAAAAATTAAATCAACATTTAAATAGATAAAAATACTCTATTTATCTGGCCAAATTTTAATATTATCTTTTACAACTGTTGTATTCTAAACCAAGAATTAGAAATGGATGTGGAAAAAAAAAACAATTAATTTTCACTTACTAAATATTATTGGTGGAAAACCAGCACGTTTAGAAAAAAAAGTTCTCTTAAATTTTAGAAATATAAAAATAATATAAAAAAAAATGTATTGTATTTATTACTGAAAATTAACATTATAACAAATTTATTCTTATAAGACAAATTTAACAAAATGATATCTCCAGAGATTTCCCAAAGATAAATTTTAGCAACAAAATAAACACTTTAAATTCATCCCTATAATACAAAGAGGCTATATACTCCGAATGTGTGATTTTCAGCTTAAAAAATAAATCTTCTCTATATTCTCTATATCTCGAATATTTCGTATATTCCTTGCCTATTCGTATATACCTCTATTCTTTAACATACTCTATAACAATCAAGCTCTATTATTTATGCCCATGACATAAAGCTTACAAGTGTTTATGGAGCATTTTTTGATGTCAGGATTATATTTATACAATATAATATAAAATATAATGTAAATTATGCATTAAGCACTATGGTGAAAAATAAAGAACAGGCATATTTTCCGACCATTTATAATGTTAATAATAAAAATTGCTATACATAAAAAATCTTAATTGTTAACGGATTTAATTATTAATTAGGTCTTTTTATATAGCTTTTTTAAATTATTTCCATCTCCAAGCATACATCGATGCATAGTTTGATCGTAATTTCACTAATTTTGTAAAAATGTGTCTCCTTCTATCGGCTTTTAAGGGTTTTTTATAACCGTTACGTTTATATATAGAAAAGTGCTTTTTTTTTCTTTCAAAGTTTTATAGATTTTTGTAGGTTGAAATTATATTTATTGTGGGGAAATGTCCACATATTTTTTGCATGGGCCTACAATCGACATTGCAAAGTTTTAAAGATTTTAGCGTATAATCGCGATTATAAGCAGAACATTACTATATTTTTAATGATCCTCAAATGTCATTTTAAAATTATTCATGTTCAATTTTAACTAAAAATCAAATCTCTTTATCAAATAACTTAATAGTACATAAAAAATTAAATAAACAATCGGCTGGTTCGATATATATGTTATTTTAGAATTATAATTACGAATTTAATTTAGGATTAGAAGTAGAATTTAATTTAATTTATTTTTAATTGAATAAATTTAATTTCAAAAAATTTTGAATTTAATGTAAGAACAAAAGCATAATAGCAATTTAAAAAAAAAATATCTATGGAATTCCAAATGATTTTCTTTTTTTAATATGCTTTTATTAGTTTCACCTGGTTTGTTTCCTTTTATGTTTGTTTGTTTGTAACTGACTCTTTGGGCTCGAGTTTGCCCTACTTTAAGCGATCAGATTTAATTTAAACGTTGTAGACTTATCAAGGACCGACGACAATAAAATATTTTTGATAAATTTATTATCTCATCATGATTAGGATCACGAGGATGAGTGATTTTATTTTAACTTATGAAGAGCAATTTAACCCATGTAGAATGAAAGTATCTAAGACATTCAACCCTACGTGGGACAGCGGCACAACGGATAACGCGCCAGACTACGGATCAGGCGATTTCTGGCTGGCTCGACCTATTCGCATTTAACATTTGTTTTACTCACAATTAAATTATTGTAAGAACTATAGTTCTATAGATATATTGTAAGAACTATAGTAGTATTTTTCACTTTGAAATAAACTTGCTTTGCTTTCACCAGACGATCTTATAGAGCAATGTTACATTATTTAATTAAATAATTATTATCTCCTGAAAGAAATTAAAAATATATTAGTAAAAAATAAAATTTTAATTAAAAAATATAATTGAACAAATGTTATTATAATAAAAAATAATTTAAAAAATCATTATTATAAAAAAATAATATTAAAATTCATGAAAGAAAGTCCCATAAAAACTAACAATAATAGCTCGTGACAGAAATTTATAATAACCAATAAGAAAAAAAGTCGTGAATTAAATTTAAATGAACCAATAAGAATAGCTTGCGAGAAGAAATATTAAAAAATAAACCAATAAGAAACGTTGAAAGTGGTCAAGGACCCAAAAATTAAACAAAGAAACGAAAAACTCCGCCCTCAAAAACAATACCCATATTTTATGACTAAAATTGAATAAAAACTATTTTATTGTGCCTCAAGCTGTCCAACTTAGAACCTTAATTGAAATCTTTTTAAACCACGTGTTATAACCTGATCGATCTCTGATCTGTTATGAGAGGGCGCTGTCGGTAGTGGCAGCCCTAGCCCCCTCACCGGAGAAGAGCTGACTCTTTTCCCACGGAAATCATCCGCACAACGTGTTCGGAAACTTTCTTTCCTGGATTTACGCAAATATTTCACTTTAATCCGCAAACTTGCCCGACCCGCCGAGTGCCCGCCTCTCTCTTCTGTTGCTGTTGGACCCGCCGTCGGTGGACACCATGCCGTATCTCTACGTGGAGACAGCTAGGGAGAGACTTTGTAGGGGAAGCAGGTAAGGTTTGTTTCTTTGCTATCTCAGGTGTGTTGAGGGGTAAATAAAGACAGGTAGGCTTTGGGCGGGGTTTGGTTTGAGGGAAAAAGAGCGTCGCATTTTTTTAAAGTTCAATATGATTTTTTCGTTATATTAAATGACTAATACTAAAATATTTTAAAGTTCGATATATTTGATTTATTATATTAAATAACTAATAAAAAAACAGAATAATAATAATTTAAGAATAGACTTTCAGATCATATTTTTTGTATAATAAGTTAAATATATTTTTTTATTATATGAAATAGCTAATAAAAAAATAGAATAATAATGAAAAAATAAAAATAAAAATTTAAGAATAGAGTTCAATTAATATTAAGTCAATATTTCAGATCATATTTTTGTTTTTAAATTTATTATTGAAGAAAAAACATGAAATAATCTGGTGGGTCGCTATACAGGTTATCCATAACATTTATAATTTAATATAAGAAAAAAAAGTTTAACATCTATCTTAAAAAAATAAAAATAATAAAAATAAAAACTTTAGAATTCCAAACGATTTCCTTATTTTGAAAAATCTCATTTTCATATTGAAACAAAATTGTCTTTGCTTTCATCACACAATTTTTAGGACAATCTCAATTATTTAATTATATAATTATTAGTTAATAAAGATATATTTTAAAAATTTTAATCGGACGGGCCGGTATATAGATTACTAAAAAATTTAGAATTTAATTTAAGAACAAAATACATAACTAAAAAAATAAAGAAAACTGTAGAATTAGAAACTGTTTTCTTTTCTTGGAAAATCTCATTCTCATTTTTGTCTTTACTTTTACCAGGCGATCCTTAAGAACAATTTCACATTATTCAATTATTTAATTATTTAATTATTAGTTAATAAAAGTATATTTTAAAAATTGTAATCGGATAGGCCGGTATATAGATTACCTTAAAATTTAGAATAAATTCTAAATTTTGAAAAAAAAAAAAAAAAGAAAAAAATTGAAAAAAATGAAAAAAAAAAATAATAATAACTATAGAATTCCAAATGATTTTCTTTTCTTGAAAAATCTAATTTTCATTTTGAAATAATTTTTTTTTGTTTTCATCAGACCATTTTTTAGAACAATTTTACTTAATTTAACTTTATAATCAGTAGCACGTAAAAGAAATTTAAATAAATATTTTGCGTAAAAAGTTCGCAAAATTCTTTTTAAAATATTACGTATAAAAACGTCAATGAAATAAATTTAAATAAACCAATAAGAATCGTTGAAAGTAGTAAAGGATAAAAAAAAAAAAATTATCAATGAAAGGAAAAACTATGCTCTCGAAAACAATGTCCATAATTTAATTTGAAATTAGAAAGTGTTTGATTTAAAGCTAAAAGAACATGTTTAAAAATGTTTGAAGCTAAAAAAACAATAAATTTGGAATTATTTAAAATATTATTCGTTAATTAATCTTCTGCACAAATTTTTAAAAATTAAAAAAAATATGTAATTTAAAGTTAAATTTTATGTTGCATATTAAAAATTTTAAATGTGTAATTTATTTATTTAATTACGTAATAACTTGTAGAAATTTAAATTTTTTAAAAAGATTGTACATATTGGAATTACAAGGGCTAAAACGCTGAAACGCAATGGCTAATCGCTATATCGCTGAATAATATAAAACGAAAAAACTTTTACAGACACTTTATTTAGTTTTGAAACATAATAAATAAACTGTGGGATTAAATTCTGAATTTATATTATTTCTAACAGACTCTGGTACTCTGATATTAAAATGTTGCCGCTATTTTCTCTGAAACTGAGTAATTGATCTTTTACGTAATATTATATATATATATATATATATATATATAAAGATATATATATGTCTTTCACGGAGCATTTTACGTAGCTATTTTAATATTCAAGGGAAATTTGAATATCCTTAGTCATTTTAATATCCTCAATTTCCTTTAGTGTTTTATATTTTATACAAAATATAGTGTAAAACATTAAAGTGATCAAGTTATGACTTTTTCTAATCCATTTTAGGTTTTCAGTAGCCATCAATTATGTTTAAATAACGACTTTAGTTTCGATCAAAATTTTTATTAGAATGAACCTAAATAAAAAATTTTACGATATATAGTGACATTAATTTAGACAAATAAACGAATTATTAGCAAATTTTCGTGGGAAAAAAATATTTGACATTTTATCTATCAACCTATTGTTTTATTTCTAAAATTAAAAATTGATGTATTTTAAATTAAAAAAAAGAAATGATGTCAAAAGAATCTTTTTTAATAATAAATTTTGAAATCGTTATTATTATTATTATTATTGTTTTATTATTATTTATATGTAATAATGTTCAATTCTGATGAAATATTATTCGTTTTAAATATAATATAATCAATTTACTTCCTTGGCAAATTTAATTTGAAATTTTACAATCAATCAAATGGTACATTTTTTTTATTCTACTTAGCGGTTATAATAAATTTGTCTCCATTTTTGTTTAATCTCCCATTGCCAGTAGTTGATGGCAATGATTTTAGAAAATTAAATTAAATTAATTAAAAAATTTCAAAAAGTTCAAAAGTTTAATTTTTAGTTTAACCTTTTTTTGAAATTTAAAAAATAATATTCACATTTTCGAGTTATATAGCTTTAATATTTTTTTTTTATTTATTGTTATTTAAAGGTTGTGTTCAAGAATTTTATTTCAGAACAAATTTATTCTGCTTTTTAAATCATTTATATATTTATTCATTTAATTAATAAATATTGTACAATATTTCCCAATATGAATACTCGTATTGTAAAATGAAAAGTTAAAAGCAATTTTTTATATCTTGTAACTAATTATTCCATTATTTTATGAAGATGAAATACAAGCATAAACATATTTTTCCATCAATACATTTTGCATACTTCGTTCATTATAAATCGAATTATTATCTAATGTTGTTTGCCAGTTTGAGAAACAAACTCGTAATTTAATTAATTATTATAAACTCAAGAGTTTCACACAATAATTTTTTTTTTTTTTATTTTCTAAGTTATGTTCAAAATGCATTCATACTAAAGTTATTAAGTTATCTCTTTATAATATTTGTACCTTTTTTTGAATTTTCGACGTTGAAAAATATAGTATTAAAAATAGTATCTTTTTATCCTTAAAAATCTTTTAGAGGAAATTTAACAATAATTTTTATGATAAAGGGCCCATAAATTATTCATACATTTTTTATCTTTACCAGCGGAACGGAATTTGGATTTTGAGAATACCTTTAATAGCAAGTGTAAACATGGAAAATTAACAATCTAATTTATAGCTACTGATAATTATTAAAAGGTAAAATAATGATGTTGTGATTGTATTTATTATAATGATAGCAAATGCTGTTCAATAAAATAACAGCATTTATCTAAAATTTTATTATTTATTTAAATATTTTATTCTAATGATGTATCAAGTTTCGCATTTATAACATTCAGCGCATTTGTTTGTAAACTCAATGAGCTTTTGTCTAATAAATCCAAAAAAAAAAAAACAAATCCAAAAAGGATGATAATAAAAATCGAAAATTAATTAATAGGACTTTTTTTCTCTATTTTAGTATTTTATTAAATAATACGACTTAAGTTTGACGAAAATTAATTAATTCATTTTGCTGTAACTTATTATCAGCTAATTGTTAAGTTAAACAACGTCATTATTCTAAATTTAATATTACCCATAATACACCGCATGTGGTCTGCTACAAAACTATTCTGAAATAACTGGAAATTAACGGATAAATATACCTCTATATATACATCTCTATATATAGACTATATATATCTCTATCAAAAAGACTATCTCTATCAAATTCTGACTAAACAATTAAATGCATAATGTGAGATTCACTATTCTTAAATTTACCAACTTATTTGTTTGATATCTATTTTTTTCAAAATAGTTATTATACGGCATGCCATAAGCAGTAACCAACTTAATCCTATTGTATACTATTTTGTGTATTCTACCAATGTGTAACTGAATAGACATAGCATTTAAAACTACCTTTCAAAATGTCACCCTTCTAGTAAAAGGTAGAGTGTGTTTGAAATTCCTCTTACGACAAACTTTCCGTTATAAATCGACGGTATTTGTTTTATAAAACTATTTCAGTTGGCTGTTTTCGCTGAGGCATATATCACTAAAAAATTAATATACAAATTCTTCATTGGCGCAACAGCCCCATGATGGACCAAAGCCGTCTCGCTACTGGCACATTTCCGAGATAAGAGATATTTTTCTTTTTACTGGGTAGGGTTGTCAGCCATTCTCCCACCGCTCTGTAGGTATATTAGACCGGGGTTTGAATGGCCGAGTGTCTAGAGCTCTGGTTTCAGCTTCGAGTCCCGGCGGTGCCATGTATGTTTGTAGTGGTTCGGAATCCATTTATGCAGTAGGCCTCAGTTTCATATTACGGTAGAGCGTCTCAGAGCCCAATCAGACTTCTCGCCCACATCAATCTCCAACTGTATAGGGGCAACGCTGCTCTAGGCACAGTGATGTGATGTGGTGTAGCACTAGTCATATTTCGAAGTCCTACTGTTTAAAGTGAATTCAAATTTTGAATACCAAAGGCAAATTGTGTTCCAGGTGGTCTCCCTCCCAAGTACTGACCTCGCCCGATGACGACTGACTTCGGAGTTCGAATGAGAACAATCTATTAATATACAACTAAGAACTATACATTTAGAAGGTGGCAAAGAATTTAACTAATCCAATATGCAGAAGAGAAATAGAACAAAACTGCGCAGATAGAAACTCACAGATTCATATTTATTTCCTTTGTAAGACTATATACAGTACATAATTATATATAGTACACACCATTAACGCTGTGGTGGTTATTTTGTTTCCAGCAAGATCGGAAAGCGTACGAATTGTTAACGGGGAACTATTTCACCGGAATATAGTGAATCGATGCGATAATTTAGAACCAAAGCAGCGTAAACGTCAATGCCCAGGGCGGCTTTATGTGGTAAGGAAAGGTAAGCGACTGCCTTAAACGACATTCTTTAGTAGAAGGCAAAACCGTCAGAACTAAAGCGCAAGCAACAAATAAAAACCCACGAAAATATATTTCTGTTACTTGAAGATAGAAAATAAAGGAGCAGTAAAATCAAATACAATTGGAAGTGACAGGATTGTCTGCATTCCTAAACATTGAGATGCACCGTAGTTCGGATTTAATATGCTTATTCAAATGTAACAGGAATAGACATTCTGGGAATATCTATACGTGGGATGTAATGGCGCCGCAGACAAGATTCAACAAGCTTTTTCCACCCACATATAAAATAGTCATATTTAAAACAAGTCATATACGCGACAACGTCGGGTTGTGTCTGTGACAGATGGTTGCAAGTGTAATGAAGGTAGAAAATGATTTTTTAGATGTAAATGTTTTAGATGTTTGTTATATAAAAATCATTCTACATTCACTCTAATCTTGAATAAAAATATGTTACTTTTCCCTCTTCTATTAGTAGATAATAGTTTTAATTTGTAAATTCGATATCTTTATAAAAGATAATATACACTTTTAAAATTGCATTAATACATGGCAATACTTTAAAAATGTAAATTTTGTTTTTCCCAAAACCTGTATTATTATTATCTTAATTCAACATGTGTCATTTTATTTGTTAAATGGTCCTTTTATAATTCTGTTTTTTTCAACTGTAAAGAATTTCTGAAGCTTGGCGTGTGGCATTTAAATGGATTTGCTTACTACTGCAAAAATGCTATGTCCTCTCCTGTTGTGTCTCATTGGCCATTAAATTTATTATAGCGTTATAGCCCATGAACTTTTTTAATGATAGCACTCTACTGTTGGAATTTCACATAACAAATCCAAAATAATGTTATTCATATTATTTAATAATTACATTTATTCATTTTATCATAGCTAATCAACTTTTTGTTCCACACCACATACATCTGTGTTGATGAAGAAATTAATTAATGGTATTGTTAATTGGGTTTCTAAAGTAATAATGTAGAACTTGAATGGGATAATGTAATTTTTTAGATGAATATAATTCGATAATAATAAATACGATGGAAATTAAACATTGGTAATTTAACAGTATCGTCACTAAAAATACAAGAAATTCGTAAAATCAGGGAATTTTCAGAAATTTCTTTGGTTGTAGATTAGAATAATAAGTACATCAAATATAAAAACAATTTAAAATATGTATATTCTATATTCATTATAATAAATAAATGCCGCGATTGAATTTCTAACTTTCATATCATGAATGCTTTCAGATACAAATTAAAGTCATTACAAAGTTTTAAAGACCAAAATAATAATAAATCATTTTTTACTTGAGTATGTTTTATTTATTTTCTGACCACAAAAATAAAATATACCAGTTAAAAAAAATCAGACAACTAATGAACATAAAACAATTTTCTTATATGTGGTTATTAGCCGTTAATGGTCATTTACAATTGAAAATCTTTTTTTATATTTGAGATAAAACATATGTATATATTTTTTGTAATTAAATCTATATATTTTAGTGTTCACATTATATAACGTTTGCCATGATTTGTTGGAAGATATTTGAATTTTAATTTTTAAGGATATAGACTTAAACAGTTTAATAATATATTATATTTACAAAGCAATGTAAAATGCAGAGTATAATATTATTAATTATTACTTTGTTTTCTACATTTAATTCTTTTTTTATTATTGTTAAATTTCTACAATTTACATTATTTTCATTTTTGATGGGATTTGCTATAAATGTTTGCTTAACAGATCTTAATTTTTTTAAATGGACTGATTTTAATTAAAAAATTTGAATTTTTTTTAAATCATTAATTATCTTGCCTTAATTTAAGTATTCAGGTTATGGAGAGACTAATATTTTATATTGTGAAATGAGTTGAAATATAACTGTTGTTGACTTACATATATCGATGTTGACTGTTGTTGACAGATGTTGACTGACTGATGTTGACTTGTTGTTGAGAGATGTTGATTGTTGTTGACTCATATTGACTTATTGGTGACTCATATTGACTTGTTGGTGACTCATATTTACTTGTTGTTGATAAGTGTTGACTGTTATTAACTTGTTGAAAGATTTTGATAGTTGTTGACTTATATAACTGTTGTGGAGTTATATATATAGATATTAGAAAATAAAATAAATAACTTAACCGTACGATCAATTTAAAAACCGAAATTTTAATGTTTCAACACCAAACCGCTTGGTTCATGCAAAAGAAAATAACTTTAAAAAAGAAACTGAAAGCCTTCTGCTTTTTAGTATAAAAGAAAATTACTTTTTATAATAGAACAGAACTTATTTTTAAAAATATACATGATATCTGTAGAGTTTTACGCGATACACATTATCATCGAACTAAGAATCTCTAAATAAACGAACAATGACAAGAATTTGCTGCGGGGTATTTTTGGGAGAACATTGTTCAAAAATAGAATAATGGAAGAGGCGTTTGCAAAACAGTAAAAAATGGAAGCCGGTCTTTTACCATGCAGCTGATGGGCTTAGGGAAAGATGCTTTGAGAGCTAAATAGCAGCCGTTAAGGCTTTAGAAGTGATTTCGTGGAGGCTTACCAGAATCGCTTCCACGTGCATTTTCTGTGGTTGGAGTGGCAGAGGGAAGAAATCGTTTGTCTCCATAAAAAAGAACTCGTATCACAGGGAATATTCTGCTCAATAATATTAAAATATATTTGGCTAAACGCGTATGACACAAAATATAACGTAGGAAACTGCGAATTCAGGGATGTAGTACATTATATTGGTCTAAGAACATACTGATTTTCTTACTATAGTATATTTATAATAAAAATATTATCAACAAAAATATATTTTTTTAATTTCTTGAAATTCATTGATATTATGCCAATAAAGAGGACTCACATCGTAAAATAATGTATATCTATTTTTGTAGTTTTAATTTCTAATGGGAAATGAGTTGAAATATAACAATTATATATATTGATGTGGACTGTTTTTGACTCTATTTCATCTGTTAACAACAGGTTGACTGTTGTTTACTTGTTGTCGACAGACGTTGACTTATATTGACATGTTGACTTATTGCTGACTGTCATTGACTTATATTGACTTGTTGTTGACTGTTGTTGACAGATGTTGACTGTTGTTGACTTTTGTTGATTTATATATAAATTAGAAAATAAACTAAATAACTTAACAGTACGATCGATTTAAAAACTTACATTTCAAAGTTTCAACACCAAAAAATTTAGCTCAAAAAGAAATTCAAACTTAAAAAAAATGAAAGAATTCTCCTTTTTACTATAAAAGAAAATTACTTTTTATAATAGACCAGAACTTATTTTTAAAAAGATATATATACATGATATCTGCAGAGTACTACGCGATACGCATTATCATCGAACTAAGAATCTCTAAATAAACGAACAATGACAAGAATTTGCTGCGAGGTATTTTTGGGAGAACATTGTTCAAAAATAGAATAATGGAAGAGGCGTTTACAAAACAGTAAAAAATGGAAGCAAGTCTTTCAGCATGCAGCTGATGGGCTTAGGGAAAGATGCTTCGAGAGCTAAATAGCAGCCGTTAAGGTTTTAGAAGTGATTTCGTGGAGGCTTACCAGAATCGCTTTCACGTGCATTTTCTGTGGTTGGAGTGGCAGAGGGAAGAAATCGTTTCTCTTCATAAAAAAGGAACTCGTATCACAGAGAATATTCTGCTCAAAGCGGAATAATATTAAAATATATTTGGCTAAACACGTATGACACAAGCCAAAACATAGGAAACTTCGAACTCATGGATTTTGTATATAATATTGGACAAAGATTGTACTGATTTTCTTACTATAGTATATTTGTAATATAAAGATTGTAAACATTTTTTTTTTAATTTTTCGAAACTCATGTATATTGTGCCTTACCACTGTGACAATAAAGACGGATTAACATCGTTAAATGATATTTATCTATTTTTGCGTCATATTAAAATAAATCTGACTAAGAATGGTATGTTGCACCAAACTGAGAGAAATAAAGTTTTGAATATAAAACTGGATATATTAAATTCCAAACATTAAACTATTTTATAAGTAGTATACAATATATATATATATATATATACTCTAAAACACTATAGACGTTAAATTGCATTGTCTTGCTGTTATGAAAAAAAAATTCATGCATCTATATTTTGAAATCATAAAAGAAGGATGATTAAAATATAGTGACAATAATTAACGATTGGTAGATCAAAGATTTTTCAGACCTCAAAATTCAATGTCCATTTTATTCTTTGCTGAATAAAATATCTTTGTATTTTTTGTAAAGTTGTTAAAAATGGCAAATTGTTGTACAAAAATATGATTTTCACGTGCAAGCAGTTTTTTTAATATGTATTTATATCATTATATTTTTACAATGATCCGAATTTCACTTATTGAAGTATATTTGCCATGTCGTATCTTCTTTTATCTTTAATTACACTAATTTACCAGCTTTTTTTTTGCAAGTATTAATTCAAAAACTGTAAATTCGTCTTCTATAATAATGCAAATAAATTCGTTCACGAAATATACAAATAAAGATTAAAATATTTTTCAAATTTTCAAACCCATGCTTGAAATATGCATTCTCTTTCAACTTTTATGTTAGCTTAATTTTAACTTAACAAAGAACCACATTTTCTCACCGTTAGTAAATGTAATGTTAATGTAAACAAAAATAAGGGCGACGATGAAGAAGCATCAACGGGAAGATCAAACCATATATGCACTATCAATTTCTTTATTAGTTGCTTTAAAAAAAGGCATACTCATTTGTTATGACACAATTAAGTTGCCAACATGAATTGTAAAAGGATAAAAACTAAAGGTTGTCAATAAATTATATATATATATTAAACTATATATAATTAAGGCAATAAACAAAATTTTAAAAAAAATATATGTAAACTGTATTCCATTATTTAATATATTCTAAAAATTCTTATCCAATATATTATAAGTGAAGAAAATTTTGTTGCCAGATGAACTATCAACCTAATGCAAATTCTCATATAACTTTTTTCATGCAACTTTTAATTAAGATATCCTGATGAACATAAGCATGGTTCTTTGAAATTTCCAACATATAAGATGTTTTTACTTCATATAATGAAAATTAAACCTACTCTGTTTTAAAATTCAAACATCAATGCATTATTTAATTATTTTTATCTAACAATTCCATTACAATAATTTTTTCATGGCATTCTAGATTTATCTGATTAATCGCTGATATACGCCATTTAAACAAATGAAAAAAAAATAAATTCAAAACTAATTTTAATTAACCAATGCGGAACAAATTGCAGAATCCCAAACTTCAGACCATAAATTTTAACAATAAACATCACAATACCTGCTCGATTGCTTTGTTTCAGCAAAGACTGATAGGCTAACTTAATGTTACGGAACATTCGCCTCATCCATCTTACACCAGCAAGTAGCAAGTGGTTCGAAAATAATCTCATCTAGAAAGTGCGAACTATTCAGAAGTTCGTGAAGAAATACTTCCTCCGTAAGCAGTGCTGAAGATAGATAGCCAACGATTTCGACCGATTTCATTGGCCAAGTTTTAAATCAGCTAGGTCGTTTGAAATATAATTTAAAGGGAAATTCGTTGGGAGATTTATCTAAGATACATCACCATAAACTTCATTGAAAAAGGGATTTTTCTCGTCGGAGATGCAATAATAGAATATATGTCCTCATTTCAGCTTAGCAATATCAGAAAACTGTCAAAAACATCAAGTCTTATTAGAAGAAACAAATTAAATATTTTAGTTGAAAATAATTTAGGTAAACGCTGTATTGCCAATTACTATTAAAATATGACAAATGTGATGGAACTTGATAAAATTTAGTGTTTCCAGGCGCAAGTAACAACGAAACATAGAGGAAATCATAAATTGAATGATACTCTGGAGATATGGTAAGATTCTTTTGGCAATGAAGTTTGGCGACATACACATACATAATTATATAAATCTAAATTGTAATATTTTATTCATGCTTGAGTCAGCGGCTATGCCTTTGCCATTTTTTTCTATACTTGTATTTTCATTACGTAAATGATAGACTTGACCTCCTTGTACTTCTTTAGAATTTTCAGGACCTTTAATGGTGGTCACAAAGTGATTCTCTCTGGTGAGATTCTTATGCAAAGAAAATATATGTATGAAATATGGTAAACATAAAATGCTCAATCAATGTTATTCTGTGGCATTGATTTGATTATCATCAATATCAAAGAATAACTATTTTATTTAATTTCTTATTAAATTTGTTTGAAAAGTTAAAACAGAAAAGACTGTAGGTATTTTATCAATAACTTCGTAAGCTAAATCTTTACAAAATAATTTTTAGGGCTGGCATTTCTTTCCTGAAATTGCTTTCTAGAATTTCAGTTAATTCCGAAGTGCACATACAAAAAAAATCTTTCTTTCATATATCTGTATTATTGGCAACGATATTGCTGATTCTCAAGCAAAGGTTGCTTTTTCGGAGACTTCCCAATTCGATGTGATTTGCATTTATAGTACGGTGTTCTCCGAGTTTAGGAAGACAATTAATAATCCCTGGCAAGTCCCTCCAACACATGATTGGTGCTCGAGAGATCGCTCTGGTGATGCCCTTTTTTTTTTCGGTGGGGTCGGAGGGCCATAGAAGCCAATAAACTTGCTTATCACATTCAATGGACACTTGAGAAGTCTCCCCTATGAACAAGAGCAGAATAATTTTGGGAGCAGTATCAAGTGTAGGATTGCTCAAGCATCGCCTGTTAATTTTTTAAACTGTATTGATTTTACAACAGTATAAGTTATTATGAGCTCTACAAGTGTATGACTTTACAGGTTTTTATGAGCCGTTTCTCTTCTTGGACTTTTTTAGAAGTTAGAAGACTTATGGATTTGGTCTAAGACCTACACTATATCGTGGATCAAAGACAACAACACAAAATAATTTGCTTTTTGAATACTCTCCATCTTAGTATCTAGTTGCCATTTTGGTTGAAGACTTAAAGTCAAATTCGTTTCTGTTTAGAAACGGTAAGGATAAAAAATAATTAATGAAGAATAATTCAGCAATGCAAGGGCTTTGTAAAAAAAAACTCTAGTCACAAGGCACAATTTATGGCATCCTACACTACTACACTACTACATTACACTACTATTTATGGCATCCAATCGGATGGAATACATATTTGGTTTTACTGGGAAATTTACCAATTTTTTTTTTGGCCAACTATATATAGAGCAAATAATAATGACTCATTTAAGGAAACAAAAAAAATCAAAATGCATAAAAAAATTAGAAAGAACTATGATAAAAGATTAATCTAGAAAGAGGTCTAAAAACATGTTTTTTCAATCAATATTCATTATATCTTAAATTCAAATTCAAATAATAAATTGCTAAAGTGAATCATAATGACTCTAATTATAATATTTTTTAGTGAAATCAAATATCATTGTAAAATGACAAAAAATTGTAGTAAGATTTTTCAATTATAAATTTTAATTGGAATATTGAACTTTAATACACGAAATATAAAACACATTTCAATATTTGTCGTAAACAGCATTTTTTCTCTTATGACTAAACATGAATATGAGTTTTTTCGACAATATTTTAAACACTGAGATGAATAATGAGTACCCGAAATGCATTGTCAGTATATATTGTCAAATATATTGTCATCCATATATTCAGTATTAAAAAAAATTGTTTTTCATCTGGTTGCAGAATTATTAAAAAAAAAATTTTGTTTTTAGAGCAGAAAAATGTTGTATTAAAATGATAATTCTAGTCAGTAAAAAAAGTACATAAAAAGTTGGAAGATCGAGTACAGATTTTTCTTTTTATTTAAAAAAAAAAAATGGTATAATTTCTCCTTTCTTTCATCATTTTAACAAAGATTTTCAATGAATTTTTGATACAAAAAAAGATATTCGGCGAAATATTTATGTAAATTATTCTTTCATGGAAACAAATAAAATTTTTTGTAATATATTCTAACAATAAATTTACAAAGAAATATAAATTTAAAAAAAAGTGATAAATATTTATTTTTTTTTGTTTAAATAGCATCTATATTAAGGGATTTTTTTAAATGAATTTATTATATTTTTTGACAATTTTAGAACATTTCAGGTTTTTATTTAATAGATTTAATTTATGACTGAATTAGACCATTTATTAAATTTTCGATTTTCCATTTAAAGAAAATTCTTTTAATAACAAAATCCTATCAAGTATTTTTCAGTCCTATAATGTTTTATAAATGAGAATTATAAAACAATTTCTTGATTTCAATTTCACTTTATCAAAATATTTATACATAGCAAGAAAAATAAAAGAAAAAAGAAAAAATTGCAAAATAAAAGACTATGCCCTAATATTTTTAAACAAAATTCCCTTTATATCAGCAATTTTTTATCGTATTTATTTAACATCATTGAAACTCAGTAATAAATACCTGATAAACAAGAAATATATAGATAATTATTATTTTATTTATACAATTATATGTTGTTCATAAAGATTTTTTAAAATTATTACTAAATTTATTATTATTAAAAGCGTGGTTTTTTATTATCAATTTTATATTTAATTACACTAAATATTCTATTAAAATTATGGGATTTTTGTAACAAATTATATAAGTTCGAACTTTAGATAGTTTATTTAAATTTTCAAAGGACAATATTAATGGAAGTTGGTTTAAAAATTAAACTGAGAAAATCATTACAAAATAAAGCTATCATTTTATAAATTTTAACTACTTAAATTATTTCCTCAACTATCATTTTCTAATATACTGATAATCAGAATTATTAGACGTACAAAATTTAGCAACAAGGTTAACAGTATTAAGATATGATTGCAATCACGAAAGTATGCCTGTCAGCATAAAATTTATGAATCTATTACCATCTGAATGATTCAATAGCAATAAGTAATATTTCTCTTGTGTGCATCTAATATACTTCTAATAATACTACTTCTGTTTGATATCTATATAATATACTTCTAATCATAATACTTCTGTTTGATATCTATATAATATACTTCTAATAATACTACTTCTGTTTGATATCTATATAATATACTACTAATAATACTACTTCTGTTTGATATCTATATAATATTTTTCTGTTTGTATATCCATCTATATAATATACTTCTAATAATAATGCACAATATACTTCTAATAATTATATTTTTCTTCTATATCAACATAATATACTTCTAATAATAATACTTCTCTTGTATATCAACACATAATAATATAATATAGAAAAAAAAATATTTTATTTAGGTAAAGAAGAATTTGAAAAGGAAATCTTAAACCCTTAGAATTGCATTAAACCATCTCAGAGTTATAATAATCAGGCAGCATAGTTAAACCATCAAGGTGACATATTCTGAGGGAGTTTAAATATTGATAGAGCCCCATGCAAACGGACCCTTTATAGGTCTCTCAATATGTGCACATAATTAAATGGTCATTGGCGAAGGAAGCCATCGTCATTTCTATGATGTCCATTCACATGAACTCTGATTTCCATGGACATTTGCCATGAACTCTGATTTCTCGAAAACAAAAACGAATAAAATTTGTTTGATCGAAAA
Organism: Caerostris darwini; assembly: GCA_021605075.1. NCBI lineage: Eukaryota > Metazoa > Arthropoda > Arachnida > Araneae > Araneidae > Caerostris > Caerostris darwini. The sequence goes on from BPLQ01006393.1 coordinate 636,282, forward strand.
CAATTCGATTAGTTTTTCCCATTTAAAAAATATTGCAAAGATCGGTCATTCTTACTGGCTTATTTATCATCATTATTTTCAAACCATACCATTAAATATTCTCAATGGGAATGTATTAGTTTAGATATAACTTCAAAGATATATGATAGTAAAGCTGATGGATGAATAAGCAAATGTCTGTCATTTTACAATTACCAATTGAGAAATTATAATTTCTCAATTGCTAATTGTTGAATTGAAATTACCAATTAAGAAATTATAATTTATCAATTGATAATTGCAAAAATAATTTATTTATTTAAAATTACATATTTGCCTCTGTTATTAAATTCTTGTTAAATAACAGAGGCAAATATATATTTTTACAATAATTTGAAGTTGTTAAAAAAACGGAAGAAGCATTAAATTAAAATATGGTGTTAATTATGGATGATATTATTCCTGTGTGAAAAATGCTCTAAATTTGTAGTTAAAATATTTTCTATTTATCATTCGCATTAGTAATTAATATTAATTAAGCGTAAAGGCGAATTAAAATATTGTAAAAATTATGTTTTAAGATAATTTATAAAATTTTAAACCATTCATGACAACAATTCTTGCAACAATTACCTTAAATTGCAAGTTTTCAAGGAAAATGGCCAATCATGAATAGATTTTGCAAATGAAGAGCCTATTTTTATATTATTCAGCTGTCAATAATCACAAGTCAAATACTCGATTATCTATTGTGATATAAATAATTATAATTATTTATATTGCAGCTTGTATTCTTTTAATTAATGAGTTGGATGTCTATCAAATAAAAATTATAATATTAAACGATGTAAAAATGGTTTTCAATACTTGTATTTTATTGCTTTATTAATTTGTGTTGCTAATAAGATAGTTTGATAATAAATTCAAATCGTCACTCAAGTTTTTAAATATCACTAAAAATCAAATAAATCTAATAAAAGCTATTCATTTGCCCAGGTCATCCTTAAATTTGACTTTTATTGACTTAATAATAATTAAATTGGATTAATTAAAAAAATCAATACTCAATTGCTGTCTGTGATCTGTCCCAGAGCATGAAAGCACATTTTGGTTTGCCTTTCAAACCCCTGATGAATATGGACAGTTGCACTGAGATGTCTAGTAGAGTTAATCGTATTTGCCATGCAAATTAACTTATGTCAGAAATTCTGCAAACGTTTACTCAATTTGCAAATCAGATTACGTATGAATTCAATTCCTGTTCTACTATAAGCTCGAATACGTAATGCTCTCAGATGAACTGAATGTTGATATAGTATTGGAGTGTAATGTCTTATCCAAAATTCTTTACCAGAGTGTTATGAATTATTATCATCATAATTTATCTTCCGCATATACATTTAAGAAAATATTTAACTATAATGAAAATGATAAACTTTTTGTAGAAATATGAGTCCTATATATAAATATGGCAATTTACAATGGGATATCTAAAATTATTGTGCATGGAACAAATTAATATGCAGTTTTAAGAATTCTGAAATCTTTATAAAATCTACTCGATTCAAAACATGATGTAATTCTTACCAGATTATGCTAAATAATATGTGAACTTAAAATAATCAATGACTAAAAAATGTAGTTTAAGAGTGGAGTAAAAGAAGCACTATCAATACTTGAGTAACACAAGCAATACTAGAAATACTCCACCTTAAAGAAAATGGAAAATATCACGAAAGATGTTCAATATTCTCCAAATAACGACAGATATGATTGTAATACTTACTAATATTGCTGATTTTATGTTGAATAATATGAGAATTTATAATATTCATTGATTGAAGAAATGGAATTTTGCCGTTTAAGATTGGAGCAATAGAATCACTAGCAATATTTGTGCAATATTTGCAATACTCCCACCTTATTGCAATGGAAAATGTCTTAAAAGATCGTCATTATTCTCCAAATAACGACATATATGATTGTACTTTTATTAAAATATGCAAAATAATATCAGAATTTATAATAATCATTGACTGAAAAAATGGAATTTTGTAGTTTATGAATGGAAATGTCAATAGCAATGGAAAATGTCACAAAAGATGGTCATTATTCTACAAATAGCGAGATTATTATTCTCTAGATAACAGGTATGAGTGCAATTCTTACTATAATATGCTAAATAATATGAGAATTTTATAATACTCATTGACTGAAGAAATTTAATTTCGCAGTTTAAGAGTAAAGTAATAGAAACACTAGCATTACCAGAGAAATACAAGCAATACTAGCAATACTCCACCTTAGAGAAATGGAAAATGTCACTAAATATGTTCATTATTCTCCAACTGAAGACAGATATGATTTTCCCAGAAAGGAATATGACATAATACATTGATGTATAGTATATCTGGCATCTGTTATGCATACACACCTTTATATACCCGGGAGGCATGTTAAGGAATTTTTTGATTTTTTGGCTTACTTTAATCTCAAGATAATTTTAAATTCTTATTGAAAGCATTGAAATCTTGACATTGTTCGAAAAGATTGATTTCTTTGTGTAATATCCTTAACACTTGCATCTGGAACATTTCTTATGTGATTTCAGTCCCAAAAAAATGCATTCTATGTTACGTGTTCAATATCTGTTTCGGATCCTTCAGTTGTCCTGCAGCCTGATGGCCAATTGTCTAGTGCTCTGGCTTTTGGTGTCACAGGATTCAAGTTCGAATCATGACGGAAGCATGGACGTTTTTTAGTTATTCGGAAACCACGTGAAACTGTAGGTCCCGGTCTAATTAGCCCAAAGTGTGCAAAAATGACCGTAGAGAGACATACCAAACTAAACCTTCAGTTGTCTTGAGTGAGAGTGCATTGTCATCCATGAACATTCAATCAATTGCAATAGGATGACCTAGGATAATCTCGGTGTGATACTATTTCGAAATAACTGTACCTAAACCAAAGATGCAATGCATTGTCATGTGACAAACTCAACATTCATCAGTCTTAATAATCAACATTATTGATATTCTGGTGATGCTGGGATTTACCTTATCTGATGGTAGATAAATCTTTCTCTTCACTAGTTGATGTCCAGAATCAGATTGGGAATCTAGATTTATCAGAAAACTTCATTCAGGTCTACTATTGTCAATTTCAACAAAAATGCTCATCATAATAATTCTCCGTAATGGCGTACTCGTACTCATAGCTTAAAGCATGTAACAAGCTTCTTGGATATTAACCAATATGATTAATTAGACTATAAGAAATATATAAGCACGTTTTTCTAATCTGCAATAATTTAGTCAGAAGAAAGATTTTCCTTCCTTTTAAATATTGAGGTACATATCTATTTGCTTTAAGGGATGGATACTTCCTGTATGACTTCCAGCAAGCATTTGTAGAATATCTCCACTTTCAAATTACTTTTTTAGTTTGAGAGAAGATCAACATTCCTATTTTTATTAACTTGATTGAACTGCTTCAAGAAGCTCAGCTGCTCAAGGAAAATCGTACATTTTATAAATGTCTTGTAGACAATCTGTTTTTAATATTTGCTGTATAAAATGAAAAATGTACCTTACATTTTCATTATTCAAGATATATTTAACCTCGATTTTCTGTTCACACTTTAGCGCTTAAAATTCGGAATAAATAAATAATTCCTTTGCGCTGCATTCTATACAGATACAAAATTTTCTCTGCACTTACGATCTCATTTCTACATCAATATTTTAAGTATTTTTTTTAGAAAACCGTATTCATCATAAATTTCTTCCTTAGCAAATGTGTTCTTTATCAAAAGTTGCAAAATTACTTCAGATTTTTCAATAGAACTTTAAAAATGTTGTGTATTTTTTAAAATAATTTATACTATAAATATATGCGATGTAATAATTAGGTATTTTAATTAAGAGCGTAATGTGTTTTGTCCTTATAAAACTCTGATTTACATTAAAACTTGATCAGATATAAATATCGAATGATGCATTGAACCAGTCGTCCACTTTGACGCATCCAAAATGACATGAAAGGCTACGAAGTACATCAATCATTGAGATAATTCTCATTGGATGAAACTACATCCGAGTTATTCAAAATGAACTTACAAAGTGAATCATTGCCAACTATTATAATTTACGTCGACACAGATCAGTTTCAGCATTACTATAATCCTCAGGTGAAACACAGTGTTAATCATAAATATTCATTCAGCAGATTCTATATCACAATGTATAACATGTACATTTTTATTAATTTATATTTAGTTATATATGCTTCTAATACATATGAAAATATACTTCAATATATATATATATATATATATATATATATATATTTATATATTATATATATATTATATTATATTTATGCAATGTATTTTAGCAACGGCCGTATGCTGAAATTCACCGAAGTGAAGCATCATGGGCGCGGTCAGTACTTGGGTGGGTGACCACCTGGGAACATTTTCGGTGCCACAGGTTTCGGGTTCGAATATCCCGGCGGTTTTGTATTTCGGAAAAATGCAAGTCCCAGTTTGACTGTAAAAACAAATGTACATATAAACTTCAATCATGAGTCCATAACAGTGGGATAAGAAACAACAACAATTTTAGTTTTTAATTTCAGAAAATATTATTTTTTGAAAACAAATGTACATATGAACGAACAGAGAACTAGCAAATTTTGGTTGTTTAAAAAACTAAAAAAAATTCTGTATAATATATTAAAAGCAAAATATCAAATTTATGAAAACAGTCATTGATCTAAATTAATGCATATTCTTCATTGGCCTAAAAGCCCTATGGTGGCCCAAGGCTGGCATATTCGATACTAATAATGGTAACTACTGGCATATTTCGAGACAATAGATATTTCCTTTTTTACGGACTAGGTTGTAAGCCCTACGCCCAACTGTCATGTTAGATTGGAATCTACGATTTAAAGGGGATTCTGAACCACTACAAACGTCCATGCTATGGACGTTTGCCGGGAACTCCAACCCGAAAACTTAGAACACCGAACTCCAAAGCATGTGTCACTCGACCATCAGCTCTGATTGCATATTCTATTACATTTTTTTTTAATTAGTGAGAATTATCAATACGTGATACTGTAAAATATCTACATCTTTTGAATTTTTAACAAAAAAAAAATGTTTCCCACATTCGTGTTTGAAAAGTAATATTTTTTTTTATTTTTTACTACTATTTAAATTTAGTACATATATTTATATAAACTTATCATATATAAATTTTGTAGAAAGCAATCATTCCCTTTTGAAGTTTTATCTTTAATGTACTTATGAAGTTTGAAGGGCTTATGAAGCTTTTGATATAATTAATGGGCTTATGAATCTCTTGAAGTCTTATCTTTAATGTCCTTAATCTTATGTGCATAAGAGGAAGGATCTTTTAAAGTTGTAACTTCAGTTATTTGGCTCAATCTAAGAGTTTTATTGTGTTTATAAGGTTATTGTTAAAATATTTACTAATCCACCACTATTTATATCCTTTAATCGCATTAGCTGTTGTGTGGATATCTCCAAGAATCTCAAAATTTATTGTAGATATGCTCTCAAATAAATTCCTTATCTCGAATACCCGAATTATTCCATGTTATTATTATTTATGATTAATAGAATGAAGTTAAATTTCATAGAAAAAATAAATGAATGAAAATAAATAATTTAAAAAAATAACTAAAATTAAAAAACAAATTTTTTTTTCTCGAAAACTTATAACATTAATAATACTTCACCGAACATAATTTAAGCAAAACTATTTTATATATAAGCAAAATTTTCTGCTATGAAAGTTTTGCCATTTTTAATAAGCTGTATGGTAATACCGAATCCTCCTATAGCAAACAAAGGGATTACATGAATTTGCTTAAAAGTTATGCTTGGGTAATATATTTACAAATTAATTAGTTCTCCAGGGAAATTGTTCACGGGTAATCAGAACAAATCCACATTTATTTAATTTTACTGCCTGTAGTACCTCATCAAATAGCTATATTTAGCTCAAACTAATCTCTTGTTTCGCGGAAAATCTTTACCAACATAATTAGCAGTATCCTTCTTACCATTTAAATAAACAGACATTATGTTGGCTGGAACACACATACTTTTCCGGAAAAATTTATGGTAGCGTTTATCAAACAGATAATTATTTCTAAGTACGTCCTTTACAACATGAACAATTTCGTAAAATATTTATGGAATGGGTATTTTGAAGACGGAATTAATTAAACGTCGTGGTATGAAATACCGCTCTTAATTATTTCTCTTCATAAATTGTAAATGGTAATCAAAATAAATTATAGTTTTCCTATTTTAACACTCAAGAAGAATGCAATGAGCCATTTTAATCGCATTTTGTATATTATCCCATCAGTATATTTACTAAAAATTCTTTCAGCTAATTTATTATTAATATTTTAATTTTATAATATTAGGACATGGTGATTTGAATCATAATTACCGACTAATTATAGTTAATTACGTGTTTTTACTATAAAACAGGTATGCACAGACTGAAATGAAAAAACTTCCTTTACAGCTTACCTCCTCATATGTTAATTTTTCTTTAAAAATAATTTTTAATTTTTATGAAAGACTTTCAGATTTTAATGAGAAATTAAGATAGAAAATATCATTCAGCCTTTATTTATTAAAATTATATTTAAATATTTGATAAATATTTCACTCAAAGGAAGATTAACTTATTTGGATCAATTGAAATTTGGGCAACTCACGTTTAGACATGATTAATAATAATAATAAATTCGTATCTAAAAGTGGGAAAATAAGGAAATCATAAATAAGGAAAATTACAAAAAAAATCATGTGCATAATCTGCTTCGTGCTTGGTTATTGTAAAAACTTTACCAAATACCACCTATTGAATTAATGCCAACTCGTTTTAAAATTTATTTATTAGCTTTTTATTATATTATATTGTTTTATTATATTAAATAATTGTTTATTATATTTAAAGAAATATTATTTTTATATAAGTGAAATATATTTTCTTGTATGGCCAGCCAACCAGTTATAATGAATACTTATGATCAGCGTCCATCATAATAGTAAGGAAAAAATAGTTTATGCACATGTAAATGTGCAATAGCAAACTTTATTAACTTATAATTATTGGAATGTGTCTGTAGAATTTTCAGACTCTAAAACAAGAAAGTGAAATCTCAGAAATTATTTTAACATAAAGCATGTATTTTGTCAGTTTTTACTGATAATAGAAAGACTAAACAGCAATCTTTAAAGATTAAAACGTCACATTTAAAATTTTTGTAACTCAAAGAATTGTTCAAAAAATAGTGTAATAAATGTTAATTCAAAATTATATATATATATATATATTATTATTATTTGAATTTGAGCAATACGGGATTACATATATTCTCCTATCGCTCAAATTCAAATTAGGATCTGTACTAGGTGCACAGTTAAATTGTAAAATGGAATTTCAAGGACAGATAAATCCCACAAATTTCAACTCAAGGAATATTTTGTATTGCTTGTTTAATTGAAATTGAAGTAAGGTCCATTTATTTTTATGATGCTAAGCTAAAATGTTAGGTTATATTGAATTATTATTATAATAAGTCACAAAATTAATTTGCACATTTATCAAAGCGAAACTCGATGAGTGAACAGAAAACAGTGTTTATACAGCAGGTAAACACAATATTTAAAAGCAATGATCTTACTCTTCCCCTCCTGATATTTTTCATTCATTTTTTTAAGTTTTCTGGCGCCGTCTATTGGTAGATACATGCAACTTAAATCTAAAAAAATCTAAAATTAATTAATTAAACTTAATTACTGAATAAATATTTGAAAAAAACTGTATTGACATCAAGTGTCTTCTACAACATGTTTAAAAAAATTTATTTGAACTCGAATGGAGGAATGAAAAGTATTTTATTAACGACTGAGAATTTGAACAAGATATATATAGGGAGAGTGTGAGCTAATAGAAGGAATTGAAAAATGGATGAGCTTTAGGCAATAAAAACATTATTTGATTGGCAACAACATTTTTCTTCAGGTTGAAGAAAATAAAGCGAATTCGTCTGATAAGACTTTAAAGAGGTATAACTCTTGTGTTATAGTAGTAGTAGTACACAGGAAGACATAGTAGTGTTGCTTCCTGCTGTCACAGCTTTCAGTATTATAACCCTTCAGAAGACTCGATTGCTTTTGGAAACTTTTATGGGTTTTCTCTCATATAGAACACACTTGATTGAAACTAACTCACTAAATTCCTCCCGAAAAGAATTATTTCTCTCCAACCTCTTTTCTATCGGTGGACTCACTTAATAATACAGCTGCGTGGCTTCTAGTGTTCAGAAGAACAGTAATGTTTAGTACAATGAACATAACAAAGCTAATATCACAATGCTCATTTTGTACTTCATTTCTTTGAATTGAATGTAAAAAATGTAATTTATTTTCATAATAATATTTTATTTTTACAGAAGGTTTCTCTAAACTATCTAAAGAAAACTTACAAATGCAATAATATGGAATTAAATACCATTAAGAAATTTAATAGTTTAAATCTCAAGAAATATAAAAAACACTTTCTTTAACTCTCAAACTAAGACATATTTCATTTACATAAAATTTTGATGGATCATTTTATTTGAAAGAAAAAAAATATCAAGTCAGGGTAAGAAGCAGAATTACTAATTAATAATTATTAATAAAATGAATATTCTAGATTTTTTTTATATTTTATATCCTAAATTTTGTAATAGTGAGCATTCTAAATTTTGTAATATTGAATATCTTAAATTTTGTAATATCGAATATCCTAAATTTTGTAATATTGAATATAGTAAATTTTGTATTATTGAATAAACTAATTTTTGTAATATTGAGTATTATAAATTTTGTAATATTGAACATCCTAAAGATCACAGTCTATTTGCCAGCTGCATTAGAAAAAAAATATATTGAACATCCTAAATTTTGTAATATTGCACAACCTAAACTTTATAATATTGAATATCCTAAATTTTGTAATATTGAGTATCCTAAATTTTATAATATTGAATATATTAAATTTGATAATATAGAACATCTTATATTTTATAATATCGAATATACTAAGTTTTGTAATATTTAATATCCTAAATTTTGCAATATAGAATATAATTTTTTTTTCAATATATATTTCGTAAGATCTCAGTAAGATTTCAATTTTAGAACTGCAATAGTTTCAGCATTACAAAATTTTTCGAATGCAATAGAAAAGGATTTCCTGAATGTCATTTGATACACAGAAGATATGATAGAAATATGATAGACAAAAGAAAATTGCTTTTGTAAAATAACGTAAAATAAAAAAAAAATTATTTGTTCTAGTAGATTTTGGATCTGTAGAATTTTGTTCTTGTCTTTATTTTATTTTCATTGAAGAAGTGTCACATTACAATTTTGATAAAAGATTTAGATGGAAAGAAGAAATATATACATATAAAGCTATTTATATAAACTTTTTATCACTTTGCATAAACTGCTATGAAAGTTTCAAATATATAGACTACTTTTTATATTTAAACTATGTATATATCTATGGAATAAAATGTAAGCACTTTTCTATTTTTAGTAAGAGAATATCATGCCAAATTTAAAAATTTATATTCAGATTCCAGTAAACTCAAAACAGAGCGATATAATCTTAAAAAGGAATTTAAAATAAATTGCTACAGTAACGAAAATCCCAGAAGTTGTATTCATAATCTTTTCAAATATCAAATTAAATTGAAATTGATTTTGTCATGATTTCATTACATAAAATTTAACCCATATATATTCAAATATTATTTCGGAAAATAAACAAGCAATTACTTTTGATTTAGAAGTTTACATATATTAAATATTATAGGATATATGCTATTCCCTTTTTACATCCATGTTTATTATAGAATTTTATGAATATTTAACTTTATCACAATGAATAATTTATATTCGATATTATTTTTTGGAATAATAGTTTCTAATCTCAGTTGAAACAAGTATTGCAATTCCATTTTCTATTCTATAAATAATATGATATTTATGATTTATGATTTCCAAATATAATTTTAAAAAAATATTCCAACATTTTTCAAAAAATAATTAACATAATTTACACAACAATTTCGCTTTTTTTCATTGGAAACACACACACACACACACACACACACACACATATATATATATATAATTTATAATGTATAGCGCCATTTCATTCTAAATATATTAATCATTATCAGCATCGCTTTATGTGTTGAGTAATACAGATGGCCTGGTTTTTTACTGTATTAAAAATTGAAATAATTAAATTTTACCAATAATTTAAGTTTTTATTTTATAGATTTTATAAACTATTAAACAAAGTTAAAAAATTATAAAAAGTACCTAAATATCTGAATTTTTATAAATGTCGTTTTTAAAATGATCTATGTATTAAATTTATATAATATTTATTTACGTTGTACGTTATTACAAAAATTGATGTCTTACTTGATATTTCCAATGCAAAATTGAAGTTATTAATAATTATATAATTGATGTAATAAAGTAAAAATGAATTTATTTCCTGTAAAGATATGTCACTTGCGTCACATTTCTTACGATTTTGTATTTTTATAGGAAAACTATATTGTTTTACCATAAAAAAAAGTTATCGATTGCTTCTACATTTTTAAAAATAGCTATTTTAACAAGTTTATATATTTTATTTATTTTTATTTATATAATTTATAAATTTTATTTGACAGCTAGTAGAAAAATTAGCTGACTAAGGAAGAATTAGTAGCAAAATGAATTTATATATCATAATAAGAGCTAACAAAATTTAAGGAATTTTTAATTTTTAATTTTTAAAAATGGGAAGTGTTAATCAAATTTTCTTAGAAAAGCATAGCTGAATTTTGCAGAAAATCAGAAAATATGTCAAAGCCTTTTTTTTGGCATTCAATTATTGTTTTGCTACAATGATGTCATTTACAATACAAATTTATTACGTTATTTTTTACACTTCATATTATTTAAACACGTCGTTATTGCATTTTACTTTTAACAAAATAATAGTTAGTTATAAGGAAAGATTTAAAAGTGAGGATTATTAATAAGGAAGGAAAAATTTCAAGAGAAAATAAACATATGAATTTTTTTTTAAATTTTTTACTTTTTTTTTTCATTTCTGAATAATTTTGATAAAATAACACCACTCATTTATTGATTAAATTGACTTTAAGCTGAAAAATGACATGTCACATAAATATAAATTTAAAAGGCATTTCAAAGAGAACATTAAATATTTATTTAATAAACTAATATATTATTTAAACTATTTTTATACTATCTGTAAGTAATTATTTATATTTTTATACTTCAATATTTCAACCTTTTAGAAACAAGTAATATAAAAAAAAAAACTTTTTAAAATCATTTCCTACTTTTTTTTCACTCTATTGTAGAAAGTCCTTTATAAATAATTTTCATTCATTTTTTTAAAGTTTATCTGGCGCCATCTATTGGTAGATATATGCAACTTAAATCTAAAAAAACTAAAATTAATTAATTAAATTTAATTAATGAATTAATATTTGAAAAAACTGTATTAACATCAAGTGTCATCCCCTACAAGTTCAAAAAAATGTATTTGAACTCGAGTGGATGAATAAAAAGTATTCTATTAACGACTGAAAATTTGAACAAGATATATATAGGGAGAGTGTGAGCTAATGAAAGAAATTGAAAAAGGGTCTAGAGCGTCCGGGTGGAAAATTGGTTGGGTTTTGAAAAATGAGAGCTCAGTACAGAGATCAATAAATAAATCCCTCAAGTCCACCTTTGGGGATATTCAATCCAAATCATGCATTCCTCGTGATGCCTTCTTGGTAACGCTGAATATATCATAAATCTGTCTTTCCTGTAGCGAATGACATCGGATTAAAATACATGAAATTTGAAAATATTACCTTCCGGAAAATTATTTCCCACTGGTGAAAGTTTATCAATATTTGTATCACAAACACAATTTTTGCAGCATAAAGTAAAAATATTTGTTTTATAATTCACTGAAAACTAAATATAAATATTCAGTCTCGAAAAACTGTTTTAAATATTCATCCATAGAAAGTAATTCATATATATATATATGCTGTTATTAAATAATGCACTGTAAACAGCAGCGTCTGTTGCAATTAATGAATGCAAATGAATAAAAAAAAAATATTTCAGACACTACATTAAACATCTATAAATAGACTTAAGCATTTAATTTATATTTTTGGGGGGTTTTATTCTAACTGTGGCTGCCTTCTTGGAAGGCAAAGACAATTCCTACGTTCCTCATTGGGAATGCAAAAGAATCTATCTAATAGTAAATTCCTGGCATTCCTGGAATGTTTCCGGTTCCTATGTTTTCGACTGAACCACCTAGAAGTTTCGTGTCTGCACATACATTTCTAAAGAAGAAATATGCAGGGAATGCAACATGTTTTCTCCGAAATATGCGTAAACGTAGCTCCTGCCATTAATTTACTTATTTTGTACTTTCGCCCTGAGGTGTGTGACGGCCGATACTCGTAACTTTGAGAAAGAACTGGTTCGCAAATTTAACGAGGTTGTCGAAAAATGCTCCTTGAAATTATTTTCAATAAATCATTAGAGAAAAAAATAATGTTGGTTTCTCACTTGTGTAAATTATTCGTTAGTACGCGAACCTACAAACTTGTTGACAGCAACTGGTATCTGTTCCTCGGTACCTCAGTAATTTAAAACATGCATTATAAGTACACAAATATTTTCCATTAGATAAAAATTTATCAGTACTACAGATACAAATAATACTGACAGATTTAATACTGACTGCATAAACTAAAAATATCTTTATATATATAATTCTGCAATGAACCGCTGCAATTGATATAATTTTTGTGTACATGTGCGTGCCACTGAGCTCCACCGAAACGGCTTGACCGATTTTGATGAAATATTTAGTGTGTGTTTGACAAAACATGAAGAATATTTTTATGCCATCCCCTTTGTTGTAAGTCGCCACCAGATGGTGCTGAAGTATAACAACCTCTATACCGTTCAAACAATCGTTATGAAAATTGGTAATAATATGTATTCGAGTATGGAAAATAGGTCAGCGCTATCCACTTTATTGTTACTTACCACCAGATGGTGCTGCAACACTTCATCTTAAATACCGTTCAAAGGAAAGTCATGAAAATTAGCATGTACATATATTGGAAATGGAGAATATATTAGCGGTATGTAATTTTCTACAATGCATTATTTTTTTTTTGGCTGGACAACGTGTGCCGAGTTCTGCTAGTTTATTTTAAAAATAACTACAAGATATATATAAATGTCATGTATTGAAGAATTTTTTCAAATAATGTAGTACAATATTTCAATTATTTCTTTTTGAGTTGAATGAATAAAATTAAAACAGCGCGTACTATGTTACTGATAAACAAACTGCCTATCACTATAAATTAATGAAATTAGATACAACACAAGACAACTTTCGAGTGTACAGGGAAAACGTTTCTGTATACTGATTACCCTGCCCTCGTCAAAATTAGACACCGATATTTTAGGTTCTATTTAAGAGTATTATTAACGAGGTTGTCGAAAAATAATTCTTAAAATATTATAAGAAAAAAAATGTTTGTTTCTCACTTGTATACTTATTCGTTAGTACGCGAACCCATAAGCTCGTTAATTTTCCTTGGTATCCCAGTAATTAAAAACATGAATTTTAAAGAAATAATTTATTTTCCATTTGATGAAAAGTTATCCGTACTTTGATTACAAACGCTTATTTAAAATTGACAGCATAAATGGAAAATATTTATTTTAAAAACAACTACAAGTTAAATAGAAAATTTTTTCCTATATTGAGAAATTGTTTTAAATAATGTAATATAATATTTCAATTATTTCTTTTTCAGTTAATAGAATAAAATTTAAACATCGAATACAATTGCTAAATAAACTACCTATCATTGTAACTAATTAAAAGCAGATCTTCAGTGTACATGAAAAACTGTCCTGTTTACTGATTACCATGCCCACATTAAAATTAAACATCGAGATCTTAGTTTCGATTTAAGAGTATTATTAACGAGGTTGTCGACTAATGCTTGTTGTAATCATATTCAATAAATCATAAGAGAAAAAGAATAATATGTGTTTGTCACTTGTATACTTATAAGTTGGTACACGAACCCATAAACTCGTTGATGTTCCTTGGTATACCAATAATTTAAAACATGCAATTTAAAGAAAAAATATAATTTTTTACTTGATCAAAATTTATCAATACTTGTATTAGAAACACTGATTTAATAATTAATATTCAAAATTTTTACTCATTCATTTTCTGAAAGACTTGTAGAAGGTACTTTTCAAATAAATTTAAGAATTCAAATTGTTCTGAATTCTTAAATCCCTAGCCAGTTTTTCTTCTTAAAAATAACACATCAAATTATTGCCAGATTCAAAATTATCTGGGTGTTTTCTTTTTTTGATTTCCGTATTTTTTTCTAATTATTATTAAGAAATAATAAATTATGTAGCAAATTTAATAGAACGCTCACATATGAAAATGGTAAGAAAACGTTTTTCATCTACAGAAATATTAAACTGTTGACAAAATTATTGAGATATTATTCATGATAAATTCATTGCTAATCACAGCAAAATATTGAATAATTATTTTTAAAAGTCAAGACTAGAATAAATATTTATATCTAATAAATAAAATATTTTTTTTCTTATTAACTTACATAACTTATTAGACATCTATATTTTTTATATTACCTTATACAAATTGAAAAACTTCACCCTATTAAATTAGTAATGATCCTCTTTATTGCTAATTTTAAAAATCATTCTATATTTGTATAAATTTAAAATATAAAGTTTATTTAGATAAAGTATTCGAACATCATAATATCTTGGATAAATTATGTTATCCTTTTTCTAGTAGAAGATCTTATATTAGGAAGTATCCAATCTCCTAGTTCATTCACGTATCAATGAAATATTGTGGCTATAATAACGATTTCCATCATGATTACCTAAATCCTGTTGTGCTTACGTTGTTTATGATAATCTATAATAGATCCTTTTATAAGATTTATCATCTAATAAAGTGTAATTATCTAGAAACATTTTATTAATAATCTAGTGATAAAACAGTTTTATTAATTTACTCTTTAATAAAAAAATCCTTAAAAATAATCTGAAAACATTAAATTGTTTAAACAGGTAAATAACACCATAATATGATCCTGTTAATTAGAAACAATATAGAAATAGAAACCAAATAAAAATAAACAAATATAATAATTTATAAACCTGAAATTTAAAGTTATAAAAAAGAATTCGGTTAGAATGATACTTTTAAACTGAATATATTAATTTATAAATAAATATGTTTTTCATTTTGAATAAAAAATCATTTCAAAATTCATCAAAAATCAATCAGATTTTTCTACAATTGCTAATTAACGTTTTTGACTGCGAGGAATTTTAATAAAATAAGTAGTTTTCATTTGTAAATTAGAAATAAAAAAACATAATAAAATGATTTCCAAATAGATTAGCATATAAATAAAATTATTCTGCTTTACCATCATGTAAAAAATGTGTACATATTTAATGTAAACATAATGTTTATTCATATTCGATAAATGTTTTTAAACTTATACCATTTTTACTTATTACCATTTTACCACTTAATCTTTCGCATACAACAAATAAATTCCTTTTCTTAATAATATTATTTTAATATTAATATAGATTTCTTTAGTTTGCATTTCGGCCATATTGTTGTAGTATTACAAGGTTTGAGTTTCAGATACAAGTTCCTACAAAAAAATTTATCATGGTCTGACAGACCAGCACGAAAATTTGTAAATTTAGTACAAGCTATTTAGAACCTTCTGTATCTTTTCATTCTGTTCTTTTTCATTATTTTATAATGACAAACCATAATCCAATAGAAATTATTCATTAAAAATATGAAGAAAACGGTGTTAATATTAAAATTTTTTATAAAAACTTAAGTATTAAAACATTATTAATGGTAAACTAATTCCAACGAAATAGATATAATTATTTCCTTACCATACTGTTACTTGCAGAAATGTAAAATCAACCCATTATATTCACGAAACATAAAAAATAAAATATTTTAATAAAGTTGAATAAAGATATTTGTTATAGTTTATGCTTTTTATTTATAGCGTATTTTAATTCTTATGGTTTTCAAAAAATTGCTTTATTTTTTATTTTGCATGATGTTAATTATTGTATTTCTTTTATGTATAAATATCGATGTTAATTAGTTTCCATTATTCCCCATTTTTTAAAAAAAATTCTTATTTGTAGTTCTCATAAAAACTCTTATTTTATATTTAATTTTATCGTTTAATAATTAAAATGTGAGGGTTTAGATTATTATAAAAAAATTCTGAAATTCAAGAATCTTTACTGGTAAACATTCATTAAAACTTCAATGCAAATTCCTTTTTACAGTTAAAATACTTTATTAAGAGTTGTTTATTAGGTTGTTTTATTTTATTGAGTTTTTTTTTTTTATCAATTTCCTTTTTTAAATACTTTTGCTCATTAATTATAGAAAATTAACAAGCTTCAATTTTCAGAAAAATAACTTTTTTTTTTCATCAATAAAGTTGAGTAATTCCCAGTTGGACTCCTACTCGTTATTTCTTAATTAATTTGATAATTTGAAAAATATTTTTGAAGGTTATTTTTTTCTCTTAAATATTGACCTAAATTACTGTAATTAAATGTTAAAGGTTGTAATTTTACGTCTTGAGGTTTTTATATGATTTTTTTTTAAATTAAGTGCAAAATGAAAGGTTATTGAATAAAATAATTTTATTTTTATAAAATATACAAAAAACACGCGAACATTAAAAATACTGTAGATTTCATAATAATTCTAAACAGAATAAATGGGACATATCGCTGATAGCTATATTTAAGTGAGTTTTTTTTTTTTTTTTTTAAATTCAATGACAATGATAAATATTTGTCATTAGGTGTTAGAATTATTTTTTTACGTTCTCATTCCAGTATATTCTGTTTTATAAAATACGAAAAAAAAAACCCATATAAACTGTATAAAAAGTGAATATTGTTAACATAAATAATTAATAAATAATAAATAATTACAATGATATATATTTGTCATTCTCATCAATTTTTTACATTCTCGTTTCAGTACATTCTGTTTTATAAAATACAAAAGAAATTTATTTTTATATAAAACAAAAAAAGTTTCTTTATATAATACAAAAATTACATAATAATTCTAAACTGAATAAAAAAGTGCAAGCTATTTATTTAAAAGAATTTCTTTTTAAAAACTCAACAAGGAATTCAATAACAATTATTATTATTATTTCATTAAGAGCTAGGATTAATTTTTGACCTTCTCTATTTAGTAAATTTTGTTTTATAAAATACAAAAAAAACGTAGAAAATACTGTAGAAATTATAATAATGTTGTTGTTATTTCTTATCCCACTTGGCTGGCTAGGCCCACGAGCCCGTACGTACTCATAATTGAAGGGGAGGAAGCAGCTTCTGTTGTGATGGAGCACCCGTAGGTAGAAGCCTGACTTTAGCTCCGTGACGCTCTTACAGTCATAGAAGACCGGGACCTACGGCTTAAAGTGGATTCCGAACCACTACAAACATCCATGCACCGCCGGGATTCGAACCCGAAACCTGTGGCACCAAGACACTCGGCCCGTCAGGTCCCAAATTTGTGAATGCCAACGGCACGCGGTGTTCCCAGGTGGTCACCCACCCAAGTACTGACCGCGCCCAATGATGCTTGACTTCGGTGATCTAACGAGAACCGGTATATTCAGCATGGTATGGCCGTTGGCAATGATGATAATAATAACTCTAAGCTTAATAAAAAGATTATAACTCTTTAACTCTGCTCATAATAACTCTAAGCTTTATAAAAAGTGCATATTGTTGATAGCTTTATTTAAAGGAATTTTTTTTTAATTCAATAAGGAATTCACTAGCAATAATAGATGTTTGTCATTAAGATCTAAGATTAATTGTTTACTTTCTGAATTCAGCAAACTTTGTGTCATAAAATACAAAAAATTTTTTTTTTTTTTTTTAATATAGAAATTTTTTTTTATTTTTACAACGTACAAAAACAATTTACGTAAAAAATACTTCAAAACAAACTCAGACATATTTGTTAAATACTCATACTTCTACACATACTTAGGTTTCATAATAACTCTAAACTGAAGAAATTATATTGTTGAAAACTATATTTAAGTGAATTTTAAAAAAAATAGTAATAAAAACTAATTAAGGAATTCAGTAACAATGATAAATATTTGTCATTAAGAGCTTGGATTAATTTTTTACTTTCTCTATTCAGTAAATGTGGTTATCAGTTTTTCAAAGGAAGGACAAAATAAGAAAATGAAAAATAATTAATTATGAATACTTATTTTAAACACCCTTACTTTTAATTAGGTTTTTTAATTATACACACAACAACAACTTTCGATCAGCCAATACTTCACCAAATGAATAACGGTATCTCCAAAATAAATTCAAATTAGCAAGCATAATAACCTTTCTGAAAAGTAATTACTTTACGTTAAACTGTCGTTATTCAGTTGAGTAGTTTACGAATTCCAAGCCTTAATTGAAGTAATTACAAGGCAAATTATTAAGTGCAATCAAGGTATTCAAGCTCATTGGTGTTATGCAGAAATGTATGTGTTTCTTCATTTCAATGGGATTCTTGCCTTTAATGAGGTAATTAAGCCACTCTATATGTATATGTGACTTTAAGGTTATTAATGAGTTTGGTTTGGAAAGAAACATAAATTGTAGACAAAATTAGGGGAAACGACAAATTAGTATGATTTCTTGACGTTTTAACTTTTGAATCCTCTGTAAAATGATGTTCAATTCAAAAATTATGATTAATATTTTTGTTAAGTATTTTAGTATGATTTTGGTTAATTTTAACCTCATTAATCATTTCATGCAATAATTTTAATGATTGCAATTTTTTTCAAATTTATTAAAAACTATTAGTATTATGATAATTGCTTTACCTTGAATTTAAAATATTATATTTGGTGAAACTGGAGTGAATCAAAATAAAATAAAATTAATTAATGGTTAAATATATCAGATAACGATAAGCTAATTAGTGGATATTTAATGAAAATAGTTCACTTAAATATTGTTCAAAATATGGTGATTAAATGTATGATACATATTTATTATGTTTTTAAGTTATGAAAACTGTTAGTATTATAACAATTGTTTTACCTTGAATTTAAAATATTATATTTGGTAAAATTGAAGTGATGATTCAATTCAATTTTATCAAATATAGCAAAATTAATGATAAACTATGTACCTTAAATTTTAAATAACATATTTAAGTTGAAGTGAATCAAAATAAAATTATTTTAATTAATGATAAACTAATTCACCCAACGATAAACTAATTAGTATTTGTGCAATGAAAAAATATTCAAAAAATATTTCATTTAAGTAATGTTCAAAATATGGTTTTTAAATGTACGTTTCATTATTAACTTTGATAGATCAGATAAAACTTTGATAATCAGTTCGTTTGATTTTAGTATAAAAATTGCTATCAAAAATTATTTATATCACGAAAAATAATGCGAAATATTTATTCATTCATAATTAAAGAAAGTAACAGATGTTTTATTATCATTTAAAAGAACGTATTCTAGAAAAAAATTATCTTGATGTTAAATTTATAGATCATTATTATATTTGAAGTGAAAGAAAATATTGAAAATTGATTCCCACAATAAATAGAATTTAATTTGTTTATTTTAAGGGAAAGGACAAGGAAACGTTTATATGTGTTTACATAACACTTTACAATTGTAAAGATTTTTTTAAAAATAAAATACTGTTAATTTTATATCATTTAAAAAGGAATTAATAAAAATACTACAAATTTCTAGCCTATCTTTATTTTAACATAATATAATAATAATTTTCGAACAATTAAACACTACATGATAATCCATTCTTTTATATTATTAGACAAATTATTTTTTTAAATTGTTTATATTTTTATTAAATTATTACCTAAAATTGTTGCTTAAAATTTTCTGAAATAGAAGGTTTTTATCTAATTCAAAAATTGACAAATTGTTTCACCCCTAGATATTAAAAATAAAAAAGTACTATTTAAATGTGGATGAATATATTTTCAGTTCCTAGATAATTTAAAATTATAAAGTCCTTTATTTCAAATAAGTATGAAATGCACTTTTTAAACAATTAACAAGCAAAAAAAAAATTCTTTAGTTAATTAGTAGAGTATCACACTTTAGTTGGATAAAACTGTTTCAAAAGGATAAAAATGTGTTGAAAGCAATTAATTAAACTGAAAACGTTTCTGGTGACAAAGAATGAAACTTTACTTAATTATGTGCTCTCAAAACCATCTAATGTAACTTGCATTTTTATTCATATTTTTATATTTGGGAGAGAGTCTCTTACGTTCCCCTTCATATAAATTAATTTTATGCAATTCTTACAGCATTTAAGTATTTTAAAACTCAAAATAAAGCATGTATTGCATTATGTATTTGGGATAAATGGAATGTTAATTAATTTTTTTCTTGAAAATATTTAAATTGGTGTAAAGAAACCTCTGTTGCGTAATAATTGTTCGGTAATTACAATTAATTTAAATTTAAATTATCTCATACGAGTAGATCTTCCAACAATGGGATACTAGTATTTTAATAACATCAATTAAATTTTAGTATCATTTTAAGTGATTAACTAATTAAATTTTATGAATTATTAATTATACTGAAATTGGTGAATGTTTAATTAATTAAAATTATTAGATGATAAATTAATAAATTATTCATTATTTAAAATTCTTAACTGTCATGAGTTGAAAAGTTTATTGGCCAACGACAATGCATATAAAGAAAAGTGATAAAAAATAATTTGACAACTGTTCATAAATCTGAAATATAATTTACTTATATTTCGCATTGTTAGAAATATCTTTATTGAAAGATTACACAATAAACTGCCATTTAATTGTCACCTTCGTTTGTCCACAAAGTGTTAATGAAATCATGAACAACGACGGAAACAAAATGGTATTTTCAATAAAGGATTGGATTCTTCAGTTGGTAATGAAATAAATCCATCATTTGTTAAATATAAATTTGTCGCAATGACATCAAGATAATATCAATTAAATATTATTTTTTTATTCTAATAGACATTTATTAATTAGTAATGTTCATAAAAATATAAATTTAATATTTAGCATATCATGTAGAAATGAAATCATTTAACATAGAATTTAATTTTTTTTCTGCAGCTGGAGTAGTTTCTAGATATTACTTATAATAATCTATGTAACTCCATACTTTGAAAAAAGTGTTGAAAAATAGGAAATAAATTATTGATTCATTGGATATGAAAGTATTGAGGGTTATATACACTCATTGCCATAAAAATTAGTGCACCAAGAAGGAATTATAATTACAGATGGAAATTTTATAAGTGAGTTCGTAATGTTGTTGGTATAAGGAAGTAATAACAAGACGAAAGCAAAAGTATCGTTTTTTTTGTAGGAAAGCGTACAATTAAAAACAGTCTAATAACTCGCTTGTCTTAAATGTTCGAAGCAATAGGGTCAGACATACACATATCTTATGATGTCCTTCGACATCCCAATCCGTTATTCAAAAAGTGCACCACTAGTCCGACCAAATTCTATGTTCTCCAACTTCAAATCTAGTATTCCAGCTCCACACATTTTCAATTGGTGACATACCTGGTTATTTATAGGATCAAGAAAGTGTGTCAATATCGAAGAGGATATCATGGGACACTTTTTTTCTGTATGCAGTATGTGGTTTGAATTGTCTCCTCGAAGTGTTCCACTGACTGAAGGACATTCGCGAATGTATTGCTAGTCTTCATAATGTTATGGAGTATCGAATACCATATGCAATGGAATCCCAAACCATCACATTTGTCAATCTGATCACCAACCGATTTGTCAATGAAGATGACATGTTCCTACTCCAATCTCATCGCACTACAAAATAATGTCATGCTAGGTGGCTGTAGGAGCAACAACGTGGTAACAAATAATGGTTACTCAGGTGCCTCGCAATGGTATGGTTCACCAGTATGGACACATGACTCATAAATAACGTGCACTTGTGTGCTGATGTCAGACAATAATGTGTGCTTGTTTGTGGAAGGGCAGCGCGTTCCTACAAGTTATTGGTCATCCAAGAATATCCTGAGCCAGGGCTCTGTGTGTGTGAGTATATTGTCAATCACTGGTCCTAATACATCCTATAATATTGGTATAATAGCTGCGATGATAGACAATGCACCGAATTGATCCTCTCCCTCCTATCATTTCACTGATTCTCTCCCTCTCAAACTCGGACGGCTGGTATTTGCGTCGAAGACAATGTAAAGTCATCTCTGATGATAAAGCATCCTCTCTATCATATATGGTCTGTATCATATATGTATATATCATATATGGGCTGGAATGAGAACATATCGATACCCTATAATTGCCTTGGGCATTAAAGAATCATGTTGCACTATTAGTTATTTGCATACTATATGTGCTTCAAACAAAAATTCCTATCAAATTTCATTATAGTTCGACAACTCCTTCTTAGCGGCACTAAGAAAGAATGCGCATAATTTATATGGTAGTAAGTGCATGTAAGGAAAAACAACGTATAATGTAGACATCTATATATTTACTTTATTGAAAGTAAATATGTTAGATATAATAATAGATATTAAATATATATAGAGATAGATAGATTATAATGTAGATATAATTAGATATTTTCTTATCTGCATTACATTTTTTTTGTCATTATCATATAAAAAGAATTTCTTATACATTATCCATATTGGGATTTATATGTAAATTGCAAACACTAAGTCAATACTTTAGAATGTAAAATTACAAAGAGACTCAAAATTTAAAGAATGTAGTTTTAATTTTACAAAATACAAGCACTTAGTTTTTTGTTATTTTATTCTTAATTTTGTTTTACTTTAACGCTATAAAGTAAAGTACTAAATTATCTGTAAGTAAGCATTAACCACTTAGAAAATACCTTTTGAAATACTTATTATTAGATATGAGCAAAAATTTTTTTATTTCAAAACAGGAATCAGTGTGCTCTAGGTATAATTTGGGCAAAATAAATTAAAAATATTACTGAGAGACATTGAATTAGGCAGTTCAACTAATAGTTTTATTTAGTGCCCATATTCAATAAACATTAGATAATTATCTTCATGTGAATCAAAAATAATTTAATAAGTTAAAATACATTAACTTAATATATTACCATGTGTGCATATTTTTTTTTAAACTTTAATATCTAAAAATACACATATTTGTATATTCACTTTTAAAGATTTGCTCTTGGGATGAAATACTATGCGGAAATTATCCCTAAAAGATTCCCATTCTGCAACAATTGTTAAAATATTGTTAGTAAAAAATGACAGAATTTTATTTATTTATACCACAGATTATTAATTTACAAGATTAACCAGCGTTCTATACCTGGACTGCCAAATGTTTATGAGAAAGTGCAAATAAGGGAAGCCTTTTAAATTACACTTTAAGCAAATTATACTCTTAAACAGTAATATATTATATGTATTACACATTATAATGGATCACGTAAACTTTGCACTTTAATTACACAGTTTTGTCTTCAGATTGTTTTCTGCACGATATTTCAGGGTTAAGGATTTAGAAACCACCTCAATATAATTAGTCTTAGCAGTAAAACAGGTCTCATCATTTTAGGATACATAGTATATTATTAAATTGATTATATGTAACTCGAAGAATTTGATACATCTATCACTTTACAGTAATTTTCTTAAATATATAATTTTTTATTATAAAAATGGATGAAGAAATAAAAAAATATTAGCTGACACTTTAGAAAGACAGATATAAAATTAATCGCTTCAGCCAATATGATAATTTAAGTCTTACCATGATTATTATTCTAAGAAATACGAGAATGTGCTGAACTTTAGAAATATTTATTGGGTGTTAGCTTCAGCTTAGAAATTCATTTGCTAGATTTTATTTCAGAACCATTTATCAAACTGATTTGACTATTAATATGTAATGGAGTAGAATCGATTGGAACTTAAATGTATGAAGCACGAATGTTTAAATGAAGATGTTGCTTGAAGATCTTTCTTAAAATGAATGAATTGGAAATTAAGGTTAAGATAGTAATTGGTAAATGATCCCATAATTATGCCACGTTTTTCTGAAACAATGTTACACTGCTCAAAGCAATTACGGGATATTATGATTTTGGGTATAAATTACAGTTGATGAAATGTTTTGGTTCTGATATATGATGTATGTGCTGTAAGATATGAAAAAAGAAGAAGCAACGAAAAAGGAATTGTTGTTGTTGTTTGTTGTTTCTTATCCCACTTGGCTGGCCAAGCCCACAAGCCCATATGGACTCATGATTGAAGGGGAAGGAAGCAGCTTCTGTTGTGATTTAGCACTTGCAGGTAGAAGCCTGACTTTTGCTCCGTGACGCTCTTACAGTCATAGAAGACCGGGACCTACGGCTTAAAGTGGATTCCGAACCACTACAAACATCCATGGCACCGCCGGGATTCGAACCCGAAACCTGTGGCACCGAGCGCTAGACACTCGGCCATTCAGGTCCCAAATTTGCCAACGGCACGCAGTGTTCCCAGGTGGTCACCCACCCAAGTACTGACCGCGCCCAATGATGCTTAACTTCAGTGATCTAACGAGAACCGGTATATTCAGCATGGTACGGCCGTTGGCAAAACGGAATAATTAAATTTTATTGATGACATTTGTCGGTAATCAAAAAATCCATGAATTGTATATATTATACAAACAAAAAAAATGTGATTTCTATGATTCAGATAAGTTTCAATAAGTGTATGCTTTTTTCTGATTGAAAGCAACATCCCACCCCTATGAGGCATGGAATCAATAAGGGAGTGGAATGTATTCTCTCGTTCCTGTAGAAAAGTGCTTTCCAACTGCTGAATTTTTTTCGGGGGGAAGGATTGGGGGGGGGCAATGCGACTAGAAACATTTCTGCCTAGAATGCCCCAAACATGGTCTATTGGGTTCCTGTCAATGGAATATTCTGGACAATCCATTCGAAGGATTCCTTCGTCGAAACGGGAATTGTTCACTAGCTGAGCACAATGCGGTCTGGCTTTATCATCCATGAGAATGAATTCATGCCCGTTTGCTGCAGCGTAAACGACCATAATTGGTCTGAAAACATCATCCCTAAATCGCTGAGCAGTTAGTGCTCCATTATTAATAATGGGCAGGTCGGTGCGGCCATTGAAAATAATACCGTCCCAGATTGTCATTCAAGCCTCCACCAAATCGAACACTTTCATACACAAAAGAAAGAGTATTATTACATGTACTAGGTTCTCTCCAGACGAAAATCTGCCTATTGCCAGCTTGTACACTAAACAGGGATTTGTCCGTGAAGACCATGTTGTTCCATTCATCTCGTCCTCGTCTGAGATGATTCTGTGCCCATCTTCTGGGAGCAACAAAGTGCTCATGTTTCAACGAAACATAATTATGCGACCATACAAACGACATAAGTATACGACCACATGGTGGAGTAGGTTTCGAAGAGTCGAAACTCTGGTACCTGTAGCCCTCTCAAGGTGCTCTTGCAAGAAAGTGGTGTTTATAGCGCGGTTACTTCTGGTCGTAGTGTTAAATATCTATCCTCATTTTGTGTTGTTGTATACCTACGACATTGCCCTGACCTTCGACGAACATTTCCAGTTTCCATAAACGTTTTCCATAGTCTGGAAATGGCACTTTGAGAAATTACTAAAGCGTCCGTTACAACAGATTATTTTTGATCGAACTCTAAATGCCCTCCAGGCTACCAACTCAACTAAGTCATCTAGCTGAGACATCATACTTACTGTTATAAAACATTCAACGCGTGTCTATTGTTTTTATTCTCCTCCTACTAAAGGAATGATGAAGGACGCTTTTCACTCCTTATATAAAACTCGTACTTTCCGAGTTCATAGTGAAAAATTTATATATTTCCAACTTTGTTGACGTTATAACTTTTTCCCATATAATTTTCTTCTTCTATTTCACTTTTGTTAAAAAAGTTGTTGATTATGATTATTTCATACTGAACCCACAATATCCGTTAATTATTTTCAGCTTTTTGTATGATATGTTAACCTAATCTTTTCGATCAGTTTAATGTTGAAACTTATTTAATATTCTCTACAATTGGAAAAGATTTTATTAATTTAAATATGCTTCCTTAATATAACTTCTCAGTTTATGTACTTATTTAATGATATTATGTATTTTTTTAATATACAGTGTTTTCTATACCATTTATTAATTTCATTCCTTAATTAATTTTTTTCTTTAACATTTTAATGCAGATAAAATAGTGACATAACGAATCACAAATTAAAATTATGCATCATTTAAAATTCAAGTAAAAAAGTTCAAATAAAAATATTATGTTTTTATGCATTTTATTAAAATATGATTTAAAATGGGAATGGCTTTTTATGAACTAGTTTACTTACTAGTTAATGCATTCATTTTTTAGATATATTTTATGATTAAAAAACTATTAGCTTATGTATATTTAGTATAATAATTTTGTAATGTGTAAAAGGGTTATAGAATTATACAATACATTATTATAACACATTATATATAATTAAATGTAAGACATTTTCTACTCAAGCAAGTTCTATTTAATTTCAAAAAAATGGGTTAAATCCTTTTTAAGTCAAAATGCAGAGATTAAATCTTAAAATTATCCATTCTTCATTAAAATTTAATTTTTCTGCGCAATTCTACTAATTCAATTATTTAAAATTTAAATCTTTTCAACATATATAAATATACATAAAGGAAAAATAGATGCGGATTTAAAATTCTACAGTTAAATTACTTAAAAATAAATTTTTAATTCAGTCTAATTCAATTATTTAAAATTTAACTCTTTTCAACATATATAAATATACATAAAGAGGAAAAAATAGATACGGATTTAAAATTCTACGGTTAAATTACTGAAAAATAAATTTTTTTAATGCAAGCATACAACATAAGAATAAAACTAAGTTGAAGTTTTCAGAAGAAAACAGTCTAATGTACGTTGAAGTTATGCAAATTCTTTCAGCAGAAAGTGTTGCATTTTTGTTCTGAATATAAAATGCAAGCACATAACAAACCAAATGGGAGACATGATAAGACACGCTTGTGTTTACCATTTATTTTATTGGTGTAATAAGCATATTTCAGACCACCTGCTTCAAAACGTGTTTGCAAAGAGAGAATATTCGAATACTCGATGAAATAATATCTTTTGTTATATTTGTTTATGGATTGAATTTGTTTCTTTTAATCCATAATTCTACATAATATTATTCATATTTATTAGTTAACGCATTCAGTTTGAATGCATTGGCATAATTAAACCATTTTTTAACTTACAAATATTTAGTATAATAAAATTGTAACTTGTGTAAAAATTTGGCTTATCGAAAATAATGCTATATGAAATTATAAGCAATAAAATTTGTTATTAAGTTATGCAATACAAAATATAGCAATTTAATGCATTAAGCAATATGACCAAGTTATACATTTTTGATCGTAAATCTTAGTTTAAGAAGCTTATCGAATATCATAACCAGATATCATATTTAGAATTTTCAGAAAATTATCAAGGTTAATTAAACCTATTAATTATTTAAGCTAAGTTCATAATATCAAACCCCACCTCTTCAAGTTCATTAAAATTAAAAAAATGAACATTGCAAAAACGATTTTATTTCCTTCCATTCATAACAAGAATTTATTTACATTTAATTTTTAATTCAAGCATTGTTATAATTTTTAATAATTAAAAATATTGTTATGTATAATTAAAATATGTTTACTTTCTGTATGCCCAATTTTTAGTCTATGAAATTGCTGATTGGCTTTTTTTTTTAAAAAAAAAAAAAAAAAACTCATAGTGCTCATTTAATTTCATACTTTATATGCTCATTTACAAAAATAAAACTACGTATCTAAATAATAAAACATTTCAAAACATTAAAATTAAAAAAAAAAATTAACATTTGAAAATCTGTTGTTTTCTCATTCATTTTATAATATATTTTCATTATTGTAATTTACAAAAATTTATATTCTAAAAAATATAGCTTCTAATAATAAAAAATAATTTTAAAACATACAAAAAAAATGAACATTGATGAAATTTCAGCTTTCTCCCTTCATTTAATAATTGCTTCATTTCTGTATATTACATTACTTTTATCAATGAAAGCATTGTTTCGATTTGTCCATTCCGAGTTCCGGTCGATATAAAACAGCATTGGATGCGTTTAATCCAGTGCCACCCAGTTCTAGTGATCAATGGCCAGTGGTGCAGGACAAGGAATTTATTTATCCATAAGTCATTATGGAGACGAAAGAAGTTCTTTCGTGTGGAGTTGGAGGAAAATTCCACCTGCCTTTCATGAATGGGAATCATGTCTGTGTCACGTGCGTCCTTATTAACGGTCGAAAGGAGGGCAAGGGTGGAGTGTCCACTGTGCCGCTTCTTTTCCAACTAATGGGTGATATCTTCTCAGAAGGTGGAGTGAGATTTATTAGCTTGTGTGTGTCTCGGTTCTTCCTGATTTTTATTGAAACCTTGTTGGACAACATTCTGTCTTTGTTTCGGCTAGAAGTTTTGTTCTTGAATGTGATTCTTCGTTCATTATCTTTTTTAATACAGTTTTCTTGTTTGTGTATTGTTGGTCTTCAGTTTCAAAGAACAAACAAGAAAAATAAAGTTTTGCAAATGTTATATATTGTTTTTTAAAAAAAAATAATGTAACTCGTAAAAAATAATGCTTTACATTGTATAAATATGTAACTGATGCTTTAAATTGTATAAATATGTTACTAATGCTTTAAATTGTATAACTATGTAACTAATGCTCTAAATTGTATAAAAATGTAAGCCAATGCTTTTACAATTGTAAGCAAAAATGTATAGATACGTAACTATTTTAAATTGTATAAATATATAATTAATAACTTTATTGTATAAATATATAATTAATACTTAAATTGTATAAATATATAATTAATACTTTTTAAATTGTATAAATATAAAAACCCCTTTTTTTCTATCACAATGTTTTGACTTTTGTCTTTTAAAGTAATTTTGTACTAAAATTTGAGAAGCAAAATTGCTTTTCCTCTAAAACGTAAGATTTCTCGTTTTCCTACAGTCTTGAAAGCAAAGCAAAGGATTATTTCTTTCTAGCATCCTATAAACAACTCTTTTTCCAATAGTTCTTAAATTTATTGTTAGTAACAAAATTGCTTCCTTTAATTTTTTTGATTTACAATTATTTGAAAGTTTGTCCTACAAAAATTTTAAAAAAATTCTTTATATTTCTGTCTGTGCTTTCGAAAGCATTTTGTCAAGTATTTTTGATATCTATAAGGGGGTTTGAATCTGTTAAAGGAAGTATTCACGATATTGTTTTTCACTCAATTAAAGATATTTATATAAATAATGTATCTTTATTTTGAAATGCGTTTTACTGTATTTGTTCCCCACTCGCAAAAAATAATTGTGCATTCGTATTGTAAATTGATCAACATGGCGATTATCTTAACGTCACCACTTCAAAAAAGCTGTAGTTTTATTCGTTGTAATAAATATAAATTTTTGAACATAAATAACATAGATTTTTATATATCTAATCTAGAATAAACTTCATATTTTCAAAAGATATTCTCAAATTAATAGCATTACTTGCAGAAACTTTTCGTGTTGTTTGATAGTTTTAAGAACATAAGGACAGATTTAGGATAAATTATGGTGAACAAATACCTCTTTTTTACTGTATAGGCATATTTGGAGTTGTCAATTATCTATGTAACTATATAGATAATTATATCCGCTGCATCGCCTTTTTAAAGGAAACAATCAATGAATATGTCTTGTTTTCGAATTCTTTTTTAGGTTATACTCTTTTGATTTTAATTTTATTTGGTTATGTCCTTTTCGATTGGCTTATCTTAATATTCCAAAACTTTTGGATTGTTCTTTTTAGAAATTTAAATTTTGTACTATATGTTTTATTACGTTTTAATCATTTTAAATGGACTGCAATTCAGTCCGATATGAAATGGCTCATGTTTTGGCTAAAAAGGGAACCAGAATCCTAGAAATTCCATGGAAATTTTATATTTCTTATTCAATTATAGTGCGAGTAATAAAAGGACGCACGCATAAAGGCTTCCGATCCAGGCAAGCTGACCAAATGAATGAAAAGTGTTAAACCCCAGTCCAGCTGCTCGTAGACGACATGCTGTTGCAAATTTTCTGTTGAAGATGGCATGATTACCTTGCAGAACATTTATTTAAATTTAATATCTTTTCGTCCCCTAATTGTGTATTATGCGGAAGAGACACTGTTTTAGATGCATCGAATCCTAAAGAATGTCCTGAGGTGTCTGGACTTTTATATGATAGACACTGGCCAGCAAGAGAGAAACTTCAAGGTCTCCAGACTGGCTAACTTGTGTGGACATTTGACATTTTTTCTTAGTTTTGTATTCTGGTCTTACATGCTGTTTTTGCTTAACTTCATGCGTATGTGTTGTGTGTGCTTGTCACATACTAGTCAATGAAGTATGTTCAGGACTACTGCTAAAATAAAAAAAAGGGCATTTTGAGTCTTTCAGATAAATAAACAAACAATATGCATATGCAAGCAATGTTCACATTGGATCATTGGATATCAGTAGTATTTTGTTAATAAAACGATTTAAAGTGTATTGTTTTTTGACTTCAAGTAAATTTTTTTTTTTTAGTTTTAGTATTTATTTAGCCTAACGTTTCACTATTTGAAATGCAGTGTTCTGAGTAATTAGCCATACTGAATTATTTATTCGATTATGTTTATTTATTTATTTTCTTTTTTAGCAAATTTGCAGGAAATGTCTTTCTGATTTTTTTTTATTTTTTATTTTTGTTAGAATAATGTTGATTTTAAAAACAATGACCATACGTATAAGTGATAATAGAAAAAAATTTACTCTGAATACTTAAAAAACAATAAAGTGAAATAAGGAAAGTAAAAATAAATCGAAAAAAAAAAATACTTAAAAAAAAAATATATAAAAATTCCCTTATACAAACTTGATTTTTCAGCTTTAAAATATCTTATTCACTCCATAATTTTTTATAGTGAGAAACTTCTTTTCAGAAAAAAGAATGAAATTCACGATAAATATAAAATATTAATAAAGGGAATGCCAAATGGTGGAAAACATATATTCTATTTTTGATTAATTAAATTCATTTAAATTATTAAGAAATGTAATAAATGTCTCTTTTCCTTTTTAAATATAAGCACTGATTGGTTAAATACGAATGTTTTATTGATGAACACTGAACCGCAACACTTGAACTATTTCAAAAATTATATGTGATAGCTAGACAAATATTTAATCAACTTGTGTTTTTGCATATCGTCTTATATTATTAATGAAATGGCAGCCTTTATTTTAATTAAAACTAGTCTAAGACAATTATAAGCTTGTAATCTGTACTTGAAAATAAATTTCAAAGTTTCAAATTACATTCATAGGAAGACTATTTCATTTAAAGTTATTTTATTATTTACAGAATACTTAGAATCTACATTATTATTTTTTTAAAAAAGATTAAAAAAAACATTCAGAAGGAGTTTGTTTCATTTGGTTTAATGACTTTAGTTCTAGATACGATTCATTACACATATCTCATTACTGAATATCTATTAATTCTTTTTTCTTTTCTCTCCTTTCTAGTATACTTTGAAACATTTTATTATTTAAATCTATGTTAGATTGAGAATAACAAGTAAGACAAACATAGTAAACTTAATTCCTATTATTTTTAAATAGACGTATTTGTATACTATTAATACTTTTTTTTATGTCTTAGATAATGGAAGAACAAATAATGAAATTCCAAATTGAAAATAGCTTTTAAATTTAGATTGTTAGATGCTTTTAATTAAACTTATAAATAATCATGTGATATAAATCGGAAAGTACATGAACTACATGGAAGGAAAATAATCATTTTTTTTTAAATTGTTTAATTAAAAGAATTATTTAGATAAAAATATTCGTTTCTTTATCTTTCAAAATTTCTTTCTAGTGTTTTGATTAAAAACTTATATTCTTTAGATGAATAATTAAATGTTTATAGCTGAATATTTTAGTATTTTTTTAAAATTTACTGGCTAATTTGACGGTGATGTCATTCCAGGAAGACTTTTAAGGGCATTCACTCTCATTTATTAAGTCGTATAAAAATAGTCGGTTACGATCTTCAATGAGCCCTAGTTACTGAAAGTAGATTGAAAATAAAATTTATCTGAAGAAAGACTATAAAAAATGCATAGTCATCTCTAATGAATTTATATGTGTAGTATGTATAGATATAATTGGCAATATGTCTATAAAGGCAATATATCTTATATCTATGAAGCAAAATATATTCTTATATTTTGACAATATAACATAGTTTTAATATATCTATATTTTTCATTATATCTATATTTTTGACAATATATCTATATAAAAAAATATGTCTATGAAAGAGAAAAAAATATATATATCTTAGATTTAATCATTATAAAAAATACTGAAACTTATTTAATGGCAAAATAGTTTTAATTAATGAAATAAAAATTAGAAAGGTACAAAATGCTTTTTAATTGTAATGAAAAAACATACTTTTTTTTTTTCATCAAATAGATACATTTATAATACATAACAATATGAAACTTGTATCTGCTTTAGATTTAAGGGGTTATATCAAAAGCCACAGAGAAAGAGAAAATTAGAATAGATATAATTAATAATGAGATATTTGTAATTTTCATATAATTGTTGATTTTTTTTTGACTCTTGATTATTTTAAAATATAAATCAACAAATAAAACAAAATTGTATTGCACCACATATTCATGTAATAATACATCATATCATTTTTATTATTCTATTTTAATACAAAAAAAAAAATTTAATGGTAATTTTTTCTCATAGAAGGATAAATCCGAAATGGAATTTTTAAAATTATTTTAAACTAACTAAAATTAAATAAACACAAAACACTGCCAATCAAAATCAATTATTTATTTTTTATATTTGTGAGATATGTTGTTGCTGTGCCATTAATCCCCCCTTATGCAGGACCTTCACAAATGTGATGATCAAAAACCTGCCTTGCTGCCCTATAGAGGCCATTCTAAACATATAAAAGTGTAGCGGACCAGCGGGAAGGAACAAGAACAAGAAAAAATGCCCACATTCTGAAATTTCCCATACTTTTCAAATGTTCACTTCTGAATCTTGCTAAAGCCGATTGGAGAGATCAGGCCACATGACAGAGACAGGGCCCGAAAGCTTGCAGCGTAACAGTCATGAACCTGGGGAGGCGCTGTAGGGTAGAAAGTATTTTTTACAACTAAAAGAGGGAAAAGATTTCTGCAGCTCTGCAGACTTCGTGTTCGGGGATCACAACCATTTCTTGCAAGTGAATCTGCAATCTCACGACACCCCAACGTGAAGGAATCCACTGAAAGCTACCTTTTCCCCGGATTTAGCTCGGAGAGAGAAGTACCAGAATATGGACAGGTTTATCATAAATTTTCGGCCAGTTTTTTTTCAGTTACTGGATAGCACTTTACTGTCAGTCAGAACTATATTATCAGTAGTAGTGTAAAAAATAATCAAAAGTTTTCCGAATGGCTGTACTTTGACCTAAAAACAGAACAATAGTTCTGCAAGATACTAATTTTATTTCCTCTTTCAAAGTTACTGATGCAGACACCAGCTATACCGTCATCAAATTTTCTGCCTTCCGTATATAGACAAACTAAGGCATCAGAAACGATATCATTAATGATCTCTAAGGCCAACTGTTTTAAAAGATTCGATTGTCCTCTTGCACGGAACTTTCATATCCTCATTGAAACTTATATGTTCCAATGATACCGTAGGGGGTAAACAATTAAATGTCAACTGGGAACAATCTTTAAAAATTCATAAAATCAGGTTTCCACGCATGATCAAGGGTCTCTCTTAAAAGCTGGTTACTTGTCCAATTTAAAACATAGCTAGAAGTCACGTTAAAATCTTCCAAGCTCGTCAGTTTATTAAAAGATCTAAAATAATTTTATCTTAAATCTTGTAGTTAAAGGAAAAAAATATCAACTTCAAAAAGAACTATTTTACTTGACAGCCGTTCTTTGACCCTGTGATGATTCTTGCTACACTGAATTGACTCTTTCTCTCTTGTTGCACTGAGTTCTCTCTCTCCTCTTAACGAAATGACAAAATCTCAAGGAATCTGAAATTTTGGGAAAATGTACTAATGAAGAGCATGATTGTGAATAAAAATTTTTATAACATATTTCAAAGATTTTCTTATTTGTTTTTCGTATAATAGTAAACCAAATAAATTTCGAACACTTTTTGATTCTCACTGCAAGGCACTCTGTGTTAATTCTCAATGACATTTTATTATGAAACAATATGTATCAAATATGCTATATAACTATGCTATATGCTGCAATATAAATTGTTCCATAAGGAAAACATGTGCAACTTCAAATAAGCATTTTGACTGTTAGATAGTTAAAGTTTCAACATAGTTTTATTGTTATTAAAAACAGTGCTAGTAGTTCATCAAACTAGAGGTTCGATCCTTAAGCATTTTATGAAATTGATACTCCTCAACACAATAATATAATCCCAATCAATGTAACAATATAATCACTGTAATCAATAATTTGCAATGGCGAACGTCACTTTGATAAGTCAATATAAAAGTGCGATATATAATAAAAATGCTTTCCAGCAAAAATATATATGATGATTTGCAATAGAAACTGTTCCGTAGGGGAAATAGACAGCCTCAATAAGCATTTTGACTGTTAGACAGTTAAAGTCTCAACAGAATTTGCTTATTAAAAAGCAGTGCTTGTAGCGCATCAAACTATCGTGATTCGTTCCTTAAACCTTTTAAGGTGCCAATCCTCCTAAAAAACATTCAATTATATAATCACAGAAAGAGTTATTATTTCTTATTTTAAAGTAAAAAACACATTTAATATTATTCGAAAACATTATTAACAACAAATTGGAATGATGTAGTTGGAAATAATATTGTGTTGATGAAACAATTATTAATACTTTCTTTTTATACTTTAAAAACGTTAATATTAATTAAAAGAATTCATATTGATATATTAATTTATAATATTAATAATATAGTCATAATATTATTATAATAATATATTGATTTACCTAAGGTAAGCTAACTTTAAGGACCCATTTCTTTTACCCGCTTTCAGGAAAGCAGAATTAAGGTGAAATACTTTCCTGAATAATGCGTCCGATGAACAAAAAACGCATGATTTGTTTGATTCTTTGAGGCCTCATAAAAGGAATGGTTACGAAAAAAGACACTCACTTTTCCATTCAGAAACTCCTGGAGATAACAGTAATAAAACACAGTATTTAATATTATTCCATAGCATTATTATCAACAATTCGTGCAAAGCACTTGTGAAGATTAATGGATGATAGATAAATGATATAGCTACAAATAATATTGTGTTGATAAAACTAATATTAATTATTTCTGTTATACTTTAAAAATATTAATGTTAATTAAATGAATCTATATTAATATAGCAATTTGTAGTATTATTATGTTAACATATTGATTTACCTAAATTAAACTAAGTTTAAGGACCCATTTCTTTTACCTGCTATCTGGAAAGCAGAATTAAGGTGAAATACTTTCCTGAATAATGCGTCCTATGAATAAAAAAAAATGCTTGATTTGTTTGGTTCTTGCAGGCCTTATAAAAAGGATGGTTATGAAAAAGGCACTCATTTTTGCATTCTGAAACTCCTGAACGTAAAAGCCAAATAAAAGTATAAAATGGTATCTAGAACGCAAAATAATAAAAATAAAACGCGATATGTAAAATTATTTCTAAACGTTATTAACAACAGTTCGTGCAAAACAGTTGTGAAGGTTAATGAATAATAGATAAATGATGATATCGTTGCATATAACATTGTGTTGATAAAAAATTATTAATAATTTATTTTATACCGTAAAATAATTGTTGTTGTTGTTGTTTCTTATCCCACTTGGCTGGCCAAGCCCACGAGCTCATATGGACTCATGATTGAAGGGGAAGGAAGCAGCTTCTGTTGTGATGGAGAAACCGTAGGTAGAAGCCTGACTTTTGCTCCGTGACGCTCTTACAGTCATAGAAGACCGGGACCTACGGCTTAAAGTGGATTCGAACCACTACAAACATCCATGCTGCACCGCCGGGATTCGAACCGAAACCTGTGGCACCGAGCGCCAGAGCGCTAGACACTCGGCCATTCAGGTCCCAAATTTGCCAACGGCACGCGGTGTTCCCAGGTGGTCACCCACCCAAGTACTGACCGCGCCCAATGATGCTTGACTTCGGTGATATAACGAGAACCGGTATATTCAGCATGGTACGGCCGTTGGCACTAAATAATAATACTAATAAATAATAATAATAAAATAATAATAAAAAATAATAATAATATAATAATACTACTTTAGACATTTCAAAAATCACCGAAATCACTTTTTTAGCATCTCACAAAAGCCAAGTGTAACGTAAACACTAATAAATATTTTAATGTGAAATATCACACAGATATCAAGGACAGTTCCAACTACTTAAAAAAGAAAAAAAAATGAAATTCCATATGCCAGGGAAATTTAAATTGAAAATTGGTTTTACTTTTTGGGCACAGTACTATTCAATATACTATTATAAAAGTATTAGTTCATAATATTAATACTATATTCATAATATAAATATATATTATATTGATTTACTTAAAGTAAACTAACTTTAAGGGCCAATTTCTTTTACCTGCTTTCAGGAAAGCAGAATTAAGGTGAAATGCTTTCCTGAATAATGCGTCCGATGAACAAAAAAAAGCGCATGATTTGTTTGGTTCTCTGAGACCTCATAAAAGGAATGGCTACGAGAAAAGGCACTCACTTTTCCATTCAGAAACTCCTCAAGGTCTTTAAGGAACGGTTGCTTTTCGCATTTAAATGATACGGGGATGCGGAAGTCGAAGCAGCCTTTGCTTTTAAAAGCTTTCGAGGCATTTCTTCC
Organism: Caerostris darwini; assembly: GCA_021605075.1. Taxonomy (NCBI): domain Eukaryota; kingdom Metazoa; phylum Arthropoda; class Arachnida; order Araneae; family Araneidae; genus Caerostris; species Caerostris darwini. The sequence goes on from BPLQ01006393.1 coordinate 673,729, forward strand.
ACAAATATATATTTATTTATTTCAAAAAAAATATTCTTCACGGTCTATTGAAGTTTTTCCCTTTTGGAATCCGAGCTTTTAGACTGGGATAAATTAGAGACGGTCAACTGATTTTTTTTAAAAGATTTTTTCCATTAAAAGGAGTTTATGGATTGCTTTGTTTTGTAAAAATGCCTTGAATTAAAATTTCGCTCACCTAAAAGAGGTTTGCGTCAACGAAATTCAGTATCCATTAAGTGATAATGTAGTTGAGACACAAATTTATGAATTTGAAATTGTAAATCTTTTATGATTCTCTATTATTGATGCAATTTTTAAAATGATTAAAAGATTTTCCTAAATAAATATTTGACGTTTCTTAATAAGGTAAAATATTGCGTTAAAATTTATTTATACAGTTAGAATTCGTAGACGCACTTTTTAAAAATAATTTGAATTAAAAATTTTATTTCTATTAATATCCTCATTATTTATATCCTCATTTTTAAAAATTTGGCTAAAAAAAAAATCAGGCAAATATAAAAGGATTGTACGGTTATTTTTTTAAGTATTCATAATACATTTTTGCTTTTCTATAAATATTCTTATTCAAATTAAACATATTAATACATCAGAGCACTAAATTTAAAAGTACTAATTTTAGGATTTTTATTGACATAATCATTTTCTGAAAATAGAAATTTTAAAGCTTTTTTAGTGGATATTAATGTAAAACGCGTTAATAGACGATTAAACTTGCTTAAATTGTATAATACCATTATTAATAGTTGACTTTATATAGTTACAAATAACATTTTAATAATTTCTTTTATACTTTTCAACATTAGTATCAATTAAATGAATTCATATTAATAAAGTTAATTCATGATAGTATTAATATTATTATAATAGTATATTGATTTACCTAAAGTAAACTAATTTTAAGGACCCATTTTCTTTTACCTGCTTTCAGGAAAGCAGAATTAAGGTGAAATACTTTCCTGAATAATGCGTCCAATGAACAAAAAAGGCGCATGATTTGTTTTGGTTCTTTGAGGCCTCATAAAAGGAATGGCTACGAGAAAAGGCACTCACTTTTCCATTCAGAAACTCCTGAAGGTCTTTAAGGAACGGTTGCTTTTCGCATTTAAATGATACGGGATGCGGAAGTCGAAGCAGCCTTTTGCTTTTAAAAGCTTTTCGAGGCATTTCTTCCACAAATATATATTTATTTATTTCAGAAAAAATATTCTTCATGGTCTATTGAAGTTTTTCCCTTTTGGAATCCGAGCTTTTAGACTGGGATAAATTAGAGACGGTCAACTGATTTTTTTAAAAAGATTTTTTTCCATTAAAAGGAATTTGGATTGCTTTGTTTCGTAAAAATGCGTTGAATTAAAATTTGGAGCGTCTAAAAAGGTTTGCGTCAACGCAATTCAGTATCCATTAAGTGATTATGCAGTTGAGACACAAATTTCTGAAATTGAAATTGTAAATCTTTTATGATTCTCTATTATTGATGCAATTCTTGAAATGATTAAAAAATATTTTTTATAAATAATTATTTGACATTTATTTATAATGTAAAATATATAGTTATAATTCATTTATAACGATATATTTAGGTTAATCAAAGTTAGGAAATAATAGATTGCTTTTAGTTTTTTTTTTATGAAAATTTTTCTCATTTTTAAAAGTTTGTAGCAAAAATTAAGTAAACAAAAAAGATTATACAGTTGTTATGAAAATAATTTCCGGTGAGTGTTTGTAGGCCAAATAATACGCAAAATTACGCTAAATATATTTCCTTCTGGTGTGAGAGGTTGTAAACTAAACGTTTTTCAACAGAAGCACTTAGTTGAACTCTAATGGAGAGTCTGAGTCTCAAAGGGGGGGGCACTCTTGCCAGTGTGCAGGAGGAAGCACAGTAACATCATATAAGCGCATTCGTTTGATGTGAAAATAAATGCAATCTGAAATATATCAAATGATTTATTTTTAAAATGAATGAGATTTTATAATATATGATTTATTACCAAATGAAAAACAATATTACCAAATGATTTATTTTAAGTTAGTTTAAAAAGCCTTTTATAACGAAATATTTGTGCGTATCTATCTCATTTATTAAATAAATTCTTTGATTTAGAACAGTCCTAATTATTGTTTTAAAAAAATCTAGAAAAACAATATATTGTCTAAATTTGTAAGCAAAATTCTTTTAAAATTAAATTTTTACCCAGGAAAAAAAGGTTTTTAAATTTCTTCATGATTAAAATTGAAAGCTATTTTTTATTTATTTGTTTATATCGATTTATATAATTTATCAATAACACATTCTTAATCTGACTATATTTAGAAGGTAACACGCAAAATGTTTAGATAAATTTGATAATTTTGAACATGTCTTTCTGTTCAAATTTTGTACTCGTTAATTTAGAAATATTTTAAACAGAATAATTCATTAAAATTTTGTTTTTGTAAAAATTCCCCACAAACAAATAAATAAAAAACAAAAACATGATTCAGTATTTAGTAAATATTGAAAACACTCAAAATAGTTTTAGACAACACACAAAATAAATAAGGATTAAATCCTTTACTTTGCAAACTACCCCCTGAAAAAAAAACACGATTATATCTTTTCGTAAAAATATTTCCCCCATATTTAATAACATATTTCATTTTTTCCAAAATTTCTCTTCAACTGGCTTGCTTCGATTTTTGTGTTGTTAGAAAAAAAAAAAGATGGGAATAATAGTTTTATTGGAAAAAAAAATCCTTATCTTGTTTGATCTTCGTGTAGATATAGTTCCCAGAAACTGCGGGCTTTCAAAACAATTTTCTTCCCGAACTTTCTCTGCTAAGGTTTCTTGGCAGTTGAATTCTTATAAGTGAAGAGGGAATGTAAACGGGTATCTTTTGTACAAAGATAAATATGCCCTGAAGTATATATAACGAATTGAATTTCGATACAAGAGTTTAATTTGTTAGATATATATATTCTTTTGAATATTGCTTTCGAATGGGATATTTTAAAATAAAAAAAATATTTTTTTTTTTATTTTATTTAGGTAATTAAATTAAACCAACTCAAATATTTTAAACTTGAAAAAAATATTAATTTTGAAATATAGAATTTATTTATAATCTCTTTTATGTTTAATTTTTCGTATTTTTTTTTAATTTATAGATATATGTAAAAATTGAAATTTGTGTAAAATTTTTTGTGATGATGATTTTCTTTAGATTCTTCTTCTTTTTCTTGTTCTTCTTTTTCTTGTTCTTCTTTTTTTATTCTTGTTCTTCAGATTCTTCTTTTTATTCTTGTTCTTCTTCAAGATTTTTCTTTATTCTTTTTTTCTATAGAAACACAGATTTTCAAATAGAAACACAGATAGAAACAAAAATAGATAGAGAATTATTAATGAAATTTAAAAAAAAAAAAAAAAAAAACTCTAGATTCAATTAAAAATATTTTATATTTAACTACATTATACGCTGCCAAACAATATGTTTTTAAAACTCTTTGCGTCTAATATAATTTGCAATACACTTTCCAATAAGCAAGTCCATCTGTACATTGCCTGAATCGTCTTACCCAGTGACATAATACTCGCTTCATCAGAAATATCTATGGCACAAACGCCTTTTCTTAAAAGATAAGTTCTTGACAGCAAAGGACATAAGAATTTCTCTCGAAGACTTTTCCTAACAATGTTTTTTCCCTTTACTTATTAAGAATAAGGCCTCTAGATAAAGAATTATTAATCAAACTAAAAATAAATCTTGATTCAATAAAATATTTTAAATTTAACTCAACTTAAGCTGCCTAGCTTAGCTTTAGCTAATTTAAAGACATTGCAAATGAAACAAAAAACAAGAGTAATTGAAGATAGAAACAATAGCACAATCTTTTTCTCCAATAGCTTAATCAGAAATTCAGCTCCAACAATTTTGCTTAATTCAAAAATTATTTCCCTTTACCTATTAGGAACAGGGCATCTAGATAAAGAATTATAAATAAAACTAAGAAAATAGATTCCAATTAAAATATTTTATATCTATATATTTATATTTAGCTAAACAATAGACTTTTAAAACTCTTTGCATCTAATGTAATTTACAATGCACTTTCCAATAAGCGAGTCCATCTGTATAGTACATTGCTTGGAGATTTCTTACCTATTGAAATAATACTCATTTCATCAGAAATATCTATGAGTTTGTGTCATAGATATATTTCTAAAAGGTTCTTTTCATTTTGGCCATAAGGAATAAGGCATCTACATAAGAACTATTAACCAAACTAAAAATAATCTACAATTCAATAAGAGTATTTTTATGTTTAGCTAAACAATTGGTTTTGCAGATAGAAGCAACAGCACAATCTTTTTGTCCAATAACCTAATCAGAAATTCAACTCAACAGTTTTGTTATTTCAAAAATTCTTTCTCTTTGTCTATAAGGAATAGGACATCTAGATAAGAATTATAAAATCAATTAAAAATATTTTATATTTAACTATCTTATATTTAGCTAAACAATCGCTTTTTAAAACTCTTTTGCACCTAACATAATTTGCAATGGACTTTCCAATAAAAGCAAGTCCATCTGTACATTGCCCTGGACATCTTACCCAGTGACATAATACTCACTTCATCAAAATATCTATGGCCCAAACTCCTTTTCTTAAAAGATAAGTTCTCGACAGCAGAACATTAGAATTTGTCTCGAAGACTTTTCCTAACAATGTTAGATGAAAGCATGAAACTGCAGAAATTCCAGGGCCCTCGAGGGTTTCCAGATCAGCTGACTCAGATCATTACTTGATCTTCAGTCCCAAAGAGACAGTTACAGCTTTGAAATTGCTGAGGTAATTTATTGATTTATCTAATAATTGAAAAGGAATGCTGTTTCATCTACTAATTGCCTTTGAGCCGTCAGATAATAACGTGACGCAGGAAATATCCAAGCACCGCTTAATTGTGTGTCCTTGAATTAAGTGCGCTTTAAACTGATGGGTTACTTTTAAATGCCTACTAAATACCTATTATTTTAAATTAAGTAATATCTGCTTTTGACTGCATTAAAGGGAACTACCCCAAGCTCATTCGATGGTACTTCCAGAAAGTATGCCATCTCGGAAAGAATCAAAGAGGTTTCTAGTTTAAAAGTGCATGTAATTAGAATTTAAATTTAATTAAAAAAATACATTTGCTTTATAATTAAAAAGGAATACAGTTTCAATTAAATACCTAGATATACAGAATTATGTATTTAAATACCTAGATATATTGAACATTGCCTTTGAGCCGTCAGATAATAATATGGCGTAGGAAATGTATAAGCATCGCTTAATTGTGTGCCCTTGAAATAAGCGTGCTTTAAAGTGATGAGTTAACATTAAATGACAACTATAAACCCTATTATTTTAAATTAAGCAATAAATGCCTTTGAATATTTTAAAGTGAACAAACTCGATGGTATTTACAAAAGTATGTCATCTTGGAAAGAATGAAAGAGATTTCTAGTTTTTGTTGTTGTTGTTGTTGTTTCTTATCCCACTTGGCTGGCCAAGCCCACGAGCCCATATGGACTCATGATTTGAAGGGGAAGGAAGCAGCTTCTGTTGTGATGGAGCACCCGTAGGTAGAAGCCTGACTTTTTGCTCCGTGACGCTCTTACAGTCATAGAAGACCGGGACCTATATTTAAAAGTGGATTCGAACCACTACAAACATCCATGGCACCGCCAGATTCGAACCCGAAACCTGTGGCACCGAGCGCCAGGCGCTAGACACTCGGCCATTCAGGTCCCAAATTTGCCAACGGCACGCAGTGTTCAGGTGGTCACCCACCCAAGTACTGACCGCGCCCAATGATGCTTAACTTCGGTGATCTAACGAGAACCGGTATATTCAGCATGGTACGGCCGTTGGCTATTTTTCTAGTTTAAATGAGCAAATAATTAGAATTTAAATTTAATAAAATATATTTTAAATTCTTAATTGAAAAGAATGCACTTTCCATTAAATATCTAGATATGCTGAATTTTTATATTAAATACCTAGATATACTAAACATTGCCTTTGAGTCGTCAGATAATAATACGGGGGTAAGAAATGTCTAAGCATCACTTAATTGTGTGCTTTAAAATGATGAGTTAATATTATATGTCCCCTAAAAACCTATTATTTTAAATTAAGTAACACATGATTTGACTATTTTAAAGTGAACAAAACCCATTCCATGGTACTTCCAAAAAAAGTATGTCATCTCTAAAACAATCAAGGAAATTTCTAGCTTAACACAGCATATAATTAAATCTTAAATTTAATAAAAATATACTTAGTTTTATAATTAAAAAATGAATACAGTTTCCATAAAATAACTAGATACACTGAATTATTTTGAAGTCATTGTTTCTTTTATAAAAAGCTATGGAATTTACAATCGTTAATATTTTTAATCCCCCATTTTTAACCTATTCTTTTTAAAATAATCTTTGCTTTAAAATTGTACACTTCTATAAATTAATGTACCAGGTTAAGAAGTAAAAAGTCTAAATAGCTTTTTCCTGTTTAAAACTTTACCCGTCTTCTGATTTATCCACGAAGAGTGTTGATGTGTTTACAGAACTACAACTTTAGTTGGTCGAAATTGAAGCTCTTTTTACCTAATTTGGAACGAATACCCTTTAAAATGATATGTGACGAGTTGTCACTCTATTTCTTCTCCTTTTAAACCAATGGGGGTATTTTAGCCTTATTTCAGAATCATGTTCCTCCCTCTTCCGAGTATTTTTTTTTTTTTATTTCCGATGGCAAGTTTATGGGATAAAAGATATCATAAAAAACTAAATACAAAGAACAAGGTAGAAAAGAAATAAAGGACATCAGATAATCCATCAACTTAACTCTGGCAATCAATAACGCACTTCCATAGAAACAAGAGGCAGTTCAAGCAATGTAAACATATCCATATCTTCCTGGTTATCACACAGGAGGCAAAGAGGTCCAGGAGTCAGTTTAATTCTGTGAAGGGGCTTGCGGAGACAATCGTGACCGCAGAAAGCCGTAGCAATGCCACCGACTTGGCCATTCAGGGATATCATGAATGTGAACGCCTCTTCCTAGTATAAAACACGTTGATAAAAATACTATGAATAATAATATAAAATATTTTGATATAACACTCTTCCTATTTGAATTTTTGTTCTATTTGATATTAAGATTTGAAAACAATATAACCTGATTCCTACACTATTTAGATTAAATAGAAAGCTAACCATCAGGTCGACCAAAAGCAATACGCCATATTTTATCAGTCATTTTAAATAAATTCGTTATTCACAACTTCTTTGATTAGTTCAAACACATATTTATGTATATCCTATGTATAAAATCACTAGTTAAGTGCTATTAATCTACATGACCCTTACCTATTTAAATCCTTATGTATAAAATTACTACCTTATGCGCTAATAATCTACATGACCCTTACCCATTTCATTCTTACCCTTATGCTTAAAATTACTTGCTTAAACGCTATTAATCTACATGACCTTTACCCATTTAATCTTTTAACCTTCAGCAAAATCTATTCGCGAGGCATGTTAACCTCTTACAATGAGACCACAGTTTTTATTGATTAGCTTTGGTGCCTGGTGCCACCACAATTTGGAACGATCACCCTAGGGATGACATCTGAGGAGTTCACATTCTTCTTGGAGTGTCTCTCTCAACTGACTTATTTCCGTGCAAACCTCAGTGTAAACATGGGAACTTCTAATTCTGTTCGGTAGCCAGATTTCGAACCGACATATCCTTAAACTAGAAAGCTAACCATCGTCCCAGACCCATTAATCCAAATGAAGATTAAGATTTATTAAAGTTAAGTTTTAAGTCCTGAGTTTAAATTTTAAGTTAACAAAACCTTAAAATACCAGTTCTGTGCTGCTTAAGAACTTTCAGAATAACTAGTTCAGATAACCTAATGTTTAGTTCCAAAGAGATAATTAGGACTTAATTAAATTTATTAAGGTAGTTTATTGATTTTTCTGATAATTAAAATGGAATTCCATTTCATGTACGAACTGGCCTTTAGTATTTTCCATAACAATATGATAGAAATATCTAAGAATCTCTTAGTTTAAGTTCTCTAAATTAAAAGTGCTTTTAAATTATAGAAATCAGAAAAGCATTTATTTCAAATTGTGTAGTATATTCGACTAAGTATACTAATTTAAAGTGAGTAAATATAGAATCAGTTGAAAGCAATTACGATGGTACTTTCAGAAAGTATGTTATCTCGAAGATATTCAAGAACTCTGTTAAGTTTGGAAAAGCATTTCATTATAAATCAAAGCTAATTGAAACTTATCTCATTTTCTAATTATAAATGAAAGTTGCTGTCGTCAAATACTTAAGAGGAATTTCTGCTTACTCTTAAAAGCAGTCGACAACAATTGTAGAAAGATTTTATTTATCTCAAATTATAATTTTAAAGATGCGATATGAATTGATTTAATTAATTTCGTTTATTAAATATAATTAATGTATTGCTTAATATTATTTGATTTAATAGAAAAATAAAGTTTTCTGAATATAAATATATTTCAATTATCGACTATCAAAGCAATTTATTTATCTCCAATTAGAGTTGTTTTTTTTTAATTTAATTGCTTTCAAATTTTGTTAGCAGCAATACATTATCTAATATGATTCAAGAATGAAATATTATTAAAATATTGCAATAACCTTTTTACTAAAATTTGGAAATTTTATATAAAATAGAATGGCATTCCTCTTATTAAAGATTGTGCGGGATTATTTTTTTCCATGCATATTTCACAGACAGCATTCAGTAAGATGTATTCCCTGTTATATATAGCGCATTCTCACAAAAAGAGTTGGTTGGTTATAAAATAAATAAAACAGTTTATTATTATTGGTTAACAATTTTTCTTGAACTCATCATTCATGTTAAGTATTTGTATAACAGCTGGACCATCTTTTTTATATCTTTACATGGAATTCCTCTCTCCTTTGAAGTTCATCTAATATATTATTAATATCGTCAACATATTGAAAATATAACCGTGTTTCTAGTTGAATAAAAACATGGAAGATACTGGGTACAGTATCAGGACTGAAAGGGGGAAATGGGAATCAAACATTTCAAATCGTAAATTGTCAATATCCTGGTCAAAACAGACAACTGATTGTATTCATACTTGTCTTCACTTATTAATGTAGATGTATAAATGACACATAAATGATAAATGACACTGAATTATTTTAGTATGACTGTGTATATTACAGCAGCTCTTATAACTCGTTCTTACACGAATAAGTTTTATTTATTTACTTTATTTATTACCTCGTATCGAGGCTTTACCAATTAAAAAGGTAAAACTTGTAAAATACAATATATATATATATATATATATATCGAATTACCTTTTTTTAATGTAAGATCGTTAAACATGATATCATACTATGAACAACATAATCATAAAGAAATGGAACACATACAGTACAGAAAGGGCACTCAACGGTTAAAAATATCATATGGAAAAAATAGTATATCTTGGCATATAAATATGATAATGTATATTTATTGAGAGTACGAATACAGATTAGGACCTGATATGCGTGTGGTTCTTAGTTAAGAATCTTTTGCTATCATGGTAGAAACTGAATTGTTTCTTCAGATGTTTATTCGAAACATTTAGCTATCATATTTATTTAATGTTCAAAGGACAGCACTGTATAGAACTGCAACACGTAACACACAAATAAAAAAAACACACCACAAACATATAAAAAAATTATATTAAAGCAAGTTCATTTAAGGGTTTTTGTACCCTCCCAAGTTCCTTGACGTTTTCCCTGGAATGTCCACACTTTTTCTCCCTCTCAATTCCTTCATTTCAATGCCTTAATGGTCAATATGTGTTGAAAAGAAATGTTCTATCAACATTGAACTCATCCCCCTGTCCCTCGTTTTTCTCACTACATGCGTTTCGGTTTTGTTGTTCAAGAGGGAATGAATGTTCAGATCCTAGCTAACAGATGATATTGTTTAATAACACCTGTTAGTAAGGATCCATCAACAGATTCATGTAACGAGATGTTATTGCTTTGATAACATCTGTTAGTAAAGGATCCCACCAGCAGATCCATGTAACAGATGACATTGATCAATATCTGTTAGCAACGATCCATCAGCAGATCCATGTAAAGAGATATTATTGTTTTTAATAACATCTGTTAGTCAGGATCCACCAGCAGATCTCTGTTACAGATATTATTGTTTTTATACAAAGGAATGGACACAGAAAATTCTGTTAATATTTTCTGATCTTATGGCAACTTGAAGAGTAATTTTTTGTTTCCTTCTATAATATTTACTTTATTCATAACTTTCAGCCTCGCCAATGTTGAAAATTATATTTATGTACCACTGAATGCAAAATTGTCTAGAATAGATTGTAAGATTCCGAGACATTTAGTTACATAAACAGATTGATTGCAAGATGATGACGATTGGCAAGTATCTTTCGTGAAAAAGTTACATGCGTCATTTTATTTAAAAGTAATTTTATAAGTTCACCAATTCAGAATTTTTAATGAAATAGTACTATTTTTCTTAAATATGTCGGTAAAATAGAGAACAGGGGCCGTTTGGGATTTGGTGTAAAATTCTTTTTCGCCAAATTTCGGCAAGTGAATTGCAAACAATACTTGAAACTGTGGTTACAACATTTGACGATTTATCACTCAGTTGGCGCCACAAAAGTCACCAAACCCCTATTTGCGATTTGGCCAATACATCTCGAGAATAAAAAAATTGAACTTAATTAAAAATATACTTAAAAATAAACTTATATTAAATAAAATATACGTGATGCTATAAGCAACAGAATAAATTGCTCGTTTGTAGAAAATTAATATGCCTGACCTAATATAACAATCAAAAAAACCCTTTTTTAAGTTTTTGTAGGTCTATAAATTTCAATACAAAATTAATACAGATAGATCTTTCTATTTTAATTCTCAGTGTGTAAGAAATACATTATGATAAAAGAGTTATTTTAAAATTTTGGTAATAATTATTTCGATGAGTGGAGCCATTTTGTTATTTTAATTTATTATGATTTCATTACGACCACTTTACATTTTTCTTATTGTAAGACTACTGATTGGTTAAAATATATCCTAATTATTTGTCGTAATGCTCAGGAATTTAATTTTTTTTCTTTTTCGAATTAAATAAATTATAATATAAATTATAAATAGAATAATATAATATATATAATGTTTAATATAAATTATAAATAGGTTTTTAAGATTATCAATATGGTTCCTGATGGCTGAGTGACTAGCATTCAGGACATTTTGTCCCATGTTTCGGTTTTGAGTTCCGGAGGTACCATGGATGTTTGTAGTGGTTCGGCTACACTTTAAAATGTAGGTCTAATATATGAGTTTTGCCTAAGATTGACAAACCTACCCAATAAAAAAAAAGAAATCATCTCCTCTCTCGAAATCTGTTAGTAGGGCAGTCGGTATAGATTGGAATTTTTATTTATTTAGAATAATTTTATATTGTTCAATATTTAGTGAAAATTAAGCATATATGCATTAGTGAATATTTAATATTTGTTTGTGGTAGCCTACTTTATTTATTTAATTTGTTCCCCATTAAAATTTTGACGTAGATTTTTTTCAATTTTGGTAATTTTTTTTTAGTATATGTTTAGAACAAGTAATAATAATAAAAAAAAAATTAATGTCAATTCCTGCTTTTTTCTTCACTATATTGCAGAAAGTCCTTTATAAATAATTTAAAAAAAAATTTTAAGTTTATCTGGCGCCATCTATTGGTAGATATAGGCAACTTAAATCTAAAAAACTAAACTTAATTAATTAAATTTAATTACTGAATTAAATATTTGAAAAAACTGTATTAACATCAAGTGTCTTCAAATACAAATTAAAAAAAAATGTATTTGAACTTGAGTGATAAACAAAAAGTATTTTTTATGAGGATTGAAAATTTGAACAACAAGATATATATATATATATACCAGAAAGTGTGAGCTAATAGAAGGAATTCAAAAAAGGGGTACACTCTGTTGAACATAATTTTCTGTTTTTATCTTTAATTATACAAAAAATTTTTATCTAATAACTTTGCTGTACGAGATATTTATTTGAAACTATGAAATTGTCATGTAAGCTTTACTTCTTTTTAACGATGGAATAATAACTGCTTTCAATAAGTTTCATAAAATGGCAAAGTAACTAGTTTTAAATTTAAATAAAACTAAATAAAATTCACACGACCCTTATTTCAGGTTTTAAATTGAATTCTTTTTTTTTACCAAACAAGAGTTCCATCAGAACTATGTTTGTCACTAAAACTTTCATTTCCTTTGAAATTTCATTTAAATGGAAGATTCTCTTTGCTATGGTTGGTTTAACTTTATTCGAAATATAAAGATTCAAAGCCTTCTTTCTTCCCTCTTGAGAAAAATCATCAGAAAAATAAAAAGGCACATCGGCAAGAAAACCCAACTTCCTACAACCGAGCTCTTTTCTTCCAGAAAAAACTAATAAACAATGTAGCGTGCACGGAAGCACAACGAAACAAAAGAAATTCCGGGACATTCCAAACACAAGAGACTTTTTAGATGACTGCATCCGCTGTGTATTTGACAGATTCAAGTAAGAAAGGGCAGAAACTAAATCTTTTTAACTTCGCAGTTTTCTTTGGCTGTTTTATTTCTGAAATCTCGTCCAGTTATGAAATGTGATGGAAAAGTTGAAGCTTATAAGATGCATTGAAAAAAGTTGTAAACTTCTAATAGCAATACATTTATGTTTGGTGCAGCTTTCAACGAGCTATTTTGAATCATTGTTGAGATAATTTTGTGTAGTCTGGGTTGGGGAGACAAAACATTAATACATATTTTAAAAATGAGTTAAACGTTTTTATTTCATTTCTTTTTTTTGTATGACACTCTTGGAGCTTAAAGTAACCAATAGTGGTTCATGGCACAGAATTTTTAAAAAAGATTTGATACCCGACTTGTGGCTCAGTGACAGCCAGTCGCTGATGCCATATGATGTTGACACTGTTTCGAGAATCGTTACATGTTCTCATCTTTGCCCTAGAGCGTTAGTCGAACTACTAATAAGCTTCTTCTCACCCACATCATTTCCAAACTGCATATGGGCACCTCAGCTCAAGGCATAGTTTGTGTGTGGTGGGGTGTATTAGTAGTAGTAGTCGACTCATATTAGGACCGGAACCTATTGCATTTCCGGGAGAACCCTAGGGCTATGGCACCGAGCGTTAGCCACTCGGCCATCAGGCCCAATCTTTACTTATACCATAAAAAAATACATCCTTTAATAACTTTGTTGTATGAAACATTTATTTGAAAATTATTAAACATTTATACAAAAACTTACTACTTCTCTTCAACTATGGAATATATAAAATGACAAATTAACTAGCGTGAAATTTAAATAAAAATAAATAAAATCTCCACGTACATTATTTCAGGTTTTAAATTGAAATCTTCTTTTTCCAAACAAGAGTTTCATCAGAACTGTGTTTAGTAAACTTGCCACTAAAACTTTAATTTCCTTCGAAATTTCATTTGGATGTAAGATTCTCTCTGGTATGGGTGGCTTAACTTCATTCGGAAAATAAAGATCCAAAGCCTTTTTCTTCCCTCTTCAGAAAAACCATCAAAAAAATAAAAAGGCACCTCGGCAAGAAAACCCAACTTCCTACAACCGAGCTCTTTTCCTCCAGAAAAACTAATAAACAATGTGGCGTGCACGGAAGCACAAACGAAACAAAGAAATTCCGGGACATTCCAAACACGAGAGACTTTTCAGATGACTTCACCCGCCGTGTTTTTGACAGATTCAAGTAAGGAACTAAATCCTTTTAACTTCGCAGTTTTATTTCGTTTTTTTATTTCTGAAATCACATCTAGTTAAGAAATGTGATAGAAAGGTTCAAGCTTATAAGATGCTTTATTGAAAAAGTGTAAACCTCTAATAGAAAAATATTTATGTTTGTTGCAGCTTTCAATGAATTATTTTGAACCATTGTAGCTTTACTTTTGTGTAATATGGGTTGGGAAGATATAATGTATAATAAAAGTTTGAGAAATGAGTTAAAAGTCTAAGTGCAATTTTTCTTTTTAGTATGACACTCTTGATTTAAGATGCCCAATAGCTCTTCACTGTGGTATTTTAAAATTATGATGATCGGCTCACTGACTTATGGCTCAGGGGAAACTCACACCGCTGGGAGCGTTAGTGCTTAAGTTCAATCCACTGGAATTTTTGTTGTTGACACTATTTCAAAAAGTAAAGAGACTCGATGGCATTTGGGATGTTCAGGGTATTGCCTAGTTAGTCGGACTACTAATTATTATTATTAAAATTATTACTATGCATTTGTGAATATTTCCAATCAATTTATTTGTGGTACCTTATTTTAATAATTTCATTTGGTCTCAATAAAATTTTATTTACATTTCTTACCAATTTTGTTAATTTTTTGAATATTCATATGTTTAGAAAAATTATAATAATACAGTTACATTTTTTAAAATGTAATTTTCTGTTTTTATCATCGTCATTATCATCATTAGTACAACAGCCCCATAGTGGACCAAGGCCGCCTGCCAACTGGCAGATTTTGAGATACATGTTCTCTTTTTACGGGATTGAGTTGTCAGTCGTACGCCCAACAGTCATATTATACTGGGACCTACGGTTTAAGGTGGTTTCCGAATCATACAAATATCCCATGGCATCCCCAAAAGCCTGTGGCACCAAGTTCCAGAGTGGTAGTCATTCGGCCATCAAGTCTCATCTTTACTTTTACAAGAAAAAAAATTATACCTGCAATAACTTTGCTATATGAAACATTTATATGAAATTATTAAACATCCATAAAACTTTAATTTTTTTAACGAAAGATATTTACTTTCAATCCTTTTCATAAAATGGAAAAATAACTAGTTTTGTATTTAAATAAAAATAAATAAAATCACAATGAATATTATTTTAGGTTTTAAATTGAATTCTTTATTTCCCAAACAAGAGTTCCATCAGAACTGTGTTTGGCAAACTTGTCACTAAAATTTTCATTTCCTTTGAAATTTCATTTAGATGGAAGATTCTCTCTGGTATGGTAGACTTAACTTCATTCAAAAATGAAGATCTAAAGCCTTTTCTTCCCTCTTGAGAAAATCATCAAGAATAAGAAGGCACATCGGCAAGAAAACCCAACTTCCTACAACTGAGCTCTTTTCCTCCAGAAAAACCAATAAACAATGTAGCGTGCACGAAAGCCCAAAAGAAACAAAATAAATTCCGGGACATTCCAAACACAAGAGACTTTTCAGATGACTTCATCCGCTGTGTTTTTGACAGATTCAAGTTAGAAAGGGCAGGAACAAAATCCTTTTAATTTCGCAGTTTTCTTTCGCTGTTTTATTTCTGAAATTAAATATAGTTAAGAAATGTGATGGGAAAATTGAAGCTTATAAGAAGCAGGATTGAAAAAGTGTAAACTTCTAATAGAAAAATATTAATGTTTGTTGCAGCTTTCAAAGAACTATTTTGAACCATTGTTGAGTTACTTTTGTGTAGTAGGGATAGCGAAGATAAAATCTATAACAGAAGTTTGAGAAACGAGTTAAACGATGCATTACATTTGTTTTTCTTTACTGTAACCCCCTTAGGAGCCTGATGGCCGAGTGACTACTGCTCTAGCGTTCGGTACCACACGTTTCGGGATCGCGTCCCTGTGGTGCCATGGATGTGCTGGTGGTTTAAGAATTAACTTTAAACTGTTAGTCCCGGTCTAATATTACTGTTGGGCGCAAGGTTGTCAGTCCTACTCAGTAAAAAAGGAAAACATCTCTCGTGACGTAATCTGTCAATCTGCCAATAGGTGGACGGCCTTGCAGACAATAAGGCTCTTGCACCAAAAGTGAGGATGATTAACTCCCTTGGTGCCCTTATGGCCGAGCATCTACTGTTCTGACAAGTGGGCGGTGTATACTCCGGTGCTACAGGTTTCGGGTTCGAGTCCCTGCGGTTCATGAATGCTTGTAGTGATTAGGAATCCACTTTAAGCCGTAGGTCCCAGTCTCATATGGCTGTAGAGCGTCACAGAGTCCAATTAGACTTTTCACCCACGTCATTCCCAAACTGTATGTTAGCAACTCAGGTCTAGGCACAATAATGTGGTGTGGTATAGTAGTAGTAGTAGTAGTAATATTAGACCGGAACCTACGTTTAAAAATGGATTCCGAACCACTACAACCATCCATGGCATCACCGGGACTCGACTCCGAAACCTATGACACCGTGCGCTAGACACTCGGCCATTCACGTACCTTTACTTATATAAGAAGAAAAATACACCTTTAATAACGTTGCTGTATTTTAGAGACATTTATTACTTAAACATTTATTTGAAATTATTAAACAGTCATGCAAACTTTACTTCTTTTTAACGAACGAATATTTGTACTTTCAATAAATT
The DNA here is from genome assembly GCA_021605075.1 of Caerostris darwini. Classification (NCBI taxonomy): domain Eukaryota; kingdom Metazoa; phylum Arthropoda; class Arachnida; order Araneae; family Araneidae; genus Caerostris; species Caerostris darwini. The sequence goes on from BPLQ01006393.1 coordinate 690,303, forward strand.
TCATAAAATGACAAAGTATCTAGCTTGAAATTTAAATAGAACTAAATAAAATTAACACGAACATTATTTCAGATTTTAAATTGAATTCCTTTACTTCCAAACAAGAGTTCCATCAGAAATGTGTTTGGCAAACTTGTCACTAAAACTTTCATTTCCTTTGAAATTTCATTCAGATGGAAGATTCTCTCTGGTACGGTTGGCTTAACTTCATTCGAAAAATAAAGATCCAAAGCCTTCTTTCTTCCCTCTTGAGAAAAATCATCAAAAATAAAAAGGCACATCGGCAAGAAAACCCAACTTCCTACAACCGAGCTCTTTTCCTCCAGAAAAACTAATAAACAATTTAGAGTGCACGGAAGCACAGACGAAACAAAAGAAATTCCAGGACATTCCAAACATGAGAGACTTTTCAGATGACTTCACCCGCTGTGTTTTTGACAGATTCAAGTAAGGAACTAAATCCTTTTATTTCTGAAATCACTTCCAATTAAGAAATGTGATGGAAAAAAAGGTGAAGCTTATAAGATGCAATATTGAAAAAAATGTGGAACAACATCAATGTTTGTTTCAATGTTTCATCAGTTTTCAATGAACTATTTTGAACCAATGTTGAGATACTTTCGCGTGGTTTGAGTTGGGAAGATGAAATCTATAAAAGGAGTTTGAGAAACAAGTTAAACGTTTTATTGATTTTTTTTTCATTATAACACCTCTTGACTTATGATAATCAATAGCTATTCATTGTCATATTTTAAAATTATGATGCCCAGTGACAACGCACGCCGCTGGTGAGCATCAGGGCGGATGTGCAATCCGGTGGCGGTTTTGTTGTAGACACTTTCAAAATTGGAGAGATTAGATGCCGTTAGGGATATTCAGGATATTGCCTCGTTAATCAGACTACTTGGTGGGAGTTTTCCCGGTTTTCTTCCATACGATACACAAGTGCGAGTTTGCCCCTAAAAGTCCATCCAAAATGCACTGCCCTCCTTTTTCAGAATCACAGAACCACGTCAGACTCTTACCTATGGATGTACCATCCAGAAGAGACTCCCACTTTTCCATCCTTCCACCAGACCACACGGGTTCTTGGACTTGGTCTAGATGTTGCTGTCAACCAAATGGGATAAGAAACAACACAAAAAATTATGATACTTGCTTGAAAAATGTGGAAAACACATATGAACACGCTGATTTGAATGTATATTTTTTATAATCGTCCTTCTATTGTTTAAATAATGAATGTGCCTACCAATTCCTATGAGTTTCAGAACTTCTGAAATATCTTTATTTATAATTTTGACTCTTTTAAATAGAGCAAAATTATTTTAATTAATTTGTACTTTGTGAAAAACTGAATAACTTATTATTTAAAGTCAAACTTGTTATATTATTTTCAAGGATAATCTTTATTCAATAAATCTGGATTCTTTAAATGTAGCTTTATAATTTAACGATTCTCATACAGAAATTTAATAATAGCTAAAATATGTACATATATTATTCGTTTATTGTACATAAAATAATAAATATATTCATATTATCAGTACAGGCATTTATTTTAGTGACAAAAATTTTACATATAAAAAAGTAACTATTTTTAAAATCGAATAAAATAAAGAAATCAACGAAACTTATCACCAGTTTTAGCTTTTTCTTAAAACGGTCGATGAGCAGACAGAATTGTCACTAAAACTTTCATTTCTTTTAAATTTCATTTGAGAGGTAAAAGAGTCTCTTTGGTATAAATGGCTTAACTTCATTCGAAACATAAAGTTATAAAGATCTTATTCATTTTTAAGAAAATTCGTTACAAATAAAAAAACCCTACGGCAACAACTTCTTTCTCCTTAAAATTTAATAAACAATGATTCGTTCTCCTCAAGAAAATTTAATAAGCAATGAATCCCTCTTTCCTCCAGAAAATTTAATAAACAATGAAGCATGCACCGAAGAATGCACCTACACCACAGAAATCTTGATACATTCCAAACATGACTGACTTTTCAGACGAGCTCATCCGCTGTGTTTTTGACAGATTCAAGTTAGAGCTGTGGGATATAAAGTCCTTTTAAGTTCAAAGTTAATTTGCACACTTTTATTTCTAAAATCATACGTCCAGTTATGAAAAGTATTCGAAATGTTAAATCTTAAGGGAGAAGAATTTTAAATCTGCCCATTTGTTTCATTTTTCAAGGAAATACTATCATCGAAACATTTTTGTGCGAGTTCTAAACTATTATACAGGAAACGTGAAAAAGAAATATTTTTTTCCTTATGTTTAGTTCTATAATACCCATAAATAAAAATGACAAATTGCATGTCAACACACTGATTCTTAAGTGAGACATATGTTTTTTGATGAACGTTTCATTTTTCATGTTTATTCAAATAAAAAATATTTTAACATTTCACTCATGGATCTATGAGACTGCTTGTTAGTAAAAAATACACAGGTTAAGCTCCATCATGAATCCGAAAGCGCTCTGGCGCTCGGTACACGGGTTAAGCTCCATCAGTGGTTCCATGAGGACAAACCAAACCATCAGTTTGTTTTGCTCATACTTTTGGAAAAAGGTATGTCTGATGAAGCGAAGGAAAGGACATCGAACTGCTTGTCAAATATATTCCAGAAAATTCTGGATTTTTTTATGGTATTACATTTAAATGATGCTAATTACCCATGAAAATTTCTTAAATCTTTTGTGAATAACATTTTGAAAAGTGTGATTTTTTTTATCAAGTTATACATTATTACATATTTTTAGTGGACAAATTTCCTAGCAATAACTGAATTGTTTGATTTAAAGCCTATATTTCTGACTATTTATAAAAATGAGTCCATAAGGTTTTATTTCAATTTTTAAATAATTACTGTTTCAAGGGCTATCAGGTAACTCACATTTCAGAAAATGGAAATCTTTTAGATAAAGATTTCCATATATGTTTCAAATGCATTTAATAAAATTATAGTAGCATTCATATAAGAATTTCGTTAATTAATTCAAGCGACAAAATATATAATCCACTCTAGATGCGAAAGAAATTTTCTCACCATCTATTTACTTGATGACCATCTTTTAAAATGACCAAAAATTCATTCTTCTAACTTGAAGTGCATTAACGTAACATAAGATACCTCCAAAAAAATCTCACACTTTACTAGAAAAGTTAGCCTTACGTACTTCCAAAATTAATCATTTCCCTTGCTGCTAAAGTAAATTAATATCTAAGAGTTGAATACCATGGAGTAAAAAAAAATCTCCAAATTTCTAATGTTTATTGCTTTTACTGATAGAGTGTCATCTTCAAGTTGCATAGTTGAGATTTATTTTTAAGGAGATCAAATAAGATTTTTTTCCTTAGTTCAGAGGAAAATCAGAGAATAAATAATGAAAATTCTGGATGTAATATAAAAGTTATTATTTTTTTACATTACGTACTTTGCAAAAGTAATCATAATTTTCTAAATTTCATTTTTAGGTAAGAATTTAAGATGAATAAAAAATAATAAATATTAATAATGTTTAATTTAAAATTTATTTTATCCTTTGTATCATTTAATAAATTCTATAATTTAATATGCAAGTTTTGATTTATCGTTCTCGAAACACAATTAAATATAATATAAATGTATAAAGAGTTTGTAAAATGTTTTAAAACTATAATTTATATTAAAATGATTGCAATAAAGATAATTATTGTATTATTTTTAATATTTGTATAATAATTATAATGCATTAAAAAGGTGATGAAAATAATTTTACACTATTATTTATATTAGTATTTATGGATTAATTATTTCAATGGACAAATTTCGTATCAATAAATGATATTTTTTATTTAACGCCTATATTTAAGACTATTTATAAAAATGAAAAATAGTGCATAAAATTAAAGTTCATAAGATTTTATTTCCAATTTTTAAATAATTACTATTTCAAGGCTTATCAGATAACTTACATTTCAGAAAATATAAATCTCTTAGATATGGCTTAATATTTCGAATCAATTTAATAATAATATAACAGCATTCACATAAGAATTTCGTAAATTAATTCAAGCGAGAAAATAACCAATCAACTCTAGAAGCAAAAGGAATTTTCTCACCATCTACTTACTTTATGGGTTAAAATGACCAAAAATTCATTCTTCTAACCTGAAGTGCATTAACGTAGCATAAGTTACCTCCAAAAAAATCTCTCACTTTACTGGAAAAGTTAGTCTTACGTACTTCCAAAATTAATCATTTCCCCTTTGCCACTAAAGTAAATTAATATCTAAGAGTTGAAGACCAAAATGGAGTAAAAAAAAATATCACCAAGATTCTAAAGTTTATTACGTTTACTGATAGAGTGTCATCTTCAAGTTGCACAGGCGAAATTTATTTTTAAGGAGATCAAATAAGATTTTTTTCCTTAAGTCGCAGGAAAATCATAGAATAAATAAATATGAAAATTCTATATGTAGTATAAAAGTTATTATTTTTGACCTTATGCACTTTGCAAAAGTATTCTCAACACTTTCGCAAATCCAATTTTAGGTAAGATTTGAAGACTGGAATAAAAAATATTAAATTAAAAAATATAAATATTGTTTAATAGAAATTTATTTTATTATTTGTACCATTTAATAAAATGTATAATTTAATATTCAAGTTTTGATTTGTCATACAGGAATTATAATGAAATGCAATATAAATGTTTACAGAGTTTGCAAAATGTTTCAAAAATATAATTTCTGTCAAAATGATTACAATAATCATAATTATTCTATTATTTTTATTCTTATTAGGTGCTTAATAATAATAATTATAATAAATAATATAATTTAATATTCAAGTTTTGATTTGTTATACAGGGGTAATAATGAAATATAATGAAATGTAATATAAACGTTTAAAAAGTTTGCAAAATGCTTCACAACTATTATTTCTATAAAAAAACTATTACAATATTCATAATTATTCTATTATTTTTATTCTTATTATTTTTATAATAATAATAATAATAAATATAATAAATAATATAATTTAATATTCAAGTTTTGATTTATCATTCACGAATTATGCTGAAATGTAATATAAACGTTTAAAGAGCTTGCAAAAAGTATCAAAACTATAATTTCTATCAAAAATGATTACAATAATCATAATTATTCAGTTAATTTTACTCTTATTATTTGTATAATAATAATAATATTTTTAAAATGTGATGAAAAGAATTGTACACTATTATTTATATTAGTATTTATACATTAACTATTTCAATGGACAAATTTCGTATTAATAATTGATATTTTTTATTTAACGCCTATATTTGTTACTACTCATAAAAATGAAATCCATAAGATTTTATTTTTTACTTTTAAATAATTATTGTTCAAAGGCTTATCTGAAAATTTTCATTTCAGCAAATTTAAATCTCTTAGATACGGATGTATATTTCAAATCAATTTAATAATAATATAACGTCATTCGTATAAGAATTTCGTAAATTAATTCAAGCGAGAAAATATAAATCTACTCTAGATGCAAAAAAAATTTTCTCACCATCTATTTACTTTATGGGTTAAAATGACCAAAAATTCATTCTTCTAATCTTATGTGCATTAACGTAACATAAGTTACCTCCAAAAAATCTCATACTTTACTGGAAAAGTTAATCTTACGTGCTTCCAAAATTAATCATTTCGCGTTTGCTACAAAAGTAAATTAATATCTGAGAGTTGAAGACCAAAATGGAGTAAAAAAAAAAAACACCAAGAGTTTCTAAAGTTTATTACTTTTACTGACAGAGTGTCATCTTCAAGGTGCACAGTGGAAATTTATTTTTAAAGAGATCAAATAAAATTTTTTTTTAATTCCCAGGGAAAATATCATAGAATAAATATGAAAATTCTGGATGTAATATAGAAGTTATTATATTTTGACCTTACGTACTTTGCAAAAGTAATCATAACTTTCTAAATTTCAATTTTAGGTAGGAATTTAAGACTAGAATAAAAAAATATTAAATAAAAAGTGTAAACATTGTTTAATATAAATTTATTTTATCATTTGTACAATTTAATAAAATGTATAATTTAATGTTTAAGTTTTGATTTATCTTTAAAGAATTATGTTGAAATGTAATATAAACGTTTAAGCAGTTTGCAAACTGCTTCAAAAATATAATTTCTGTCAAAAATGATTGCAATAATCATAATTACTCTATTATTCTTATTCTTATTATTTGCATAATAATAATAATAATAATACATTTAATATGAGATATAAAATATTTTACACTATTATTTATATTAGTATTTATACATTATTTATTTCAATAGACAAATTTCGTAACAATAATTGAAAATTTTGATTTAGCTCCTATATTTGGGACTATTTATGCAAATTAAATATAGTACATAAAATTAAAATTCATAAAATTTTATTTTTAGTTTTTAAATAATTATTGTTTGAAATCTTATCAAATAAATTGCATTTCAGAAAATGAAAATCTTTTAGATAAAGATGAATCTTTCAGATCAATTTAATAAAAATAAAGCAGCATACGTATAAGAATTTCGTAAATTAATTCAAGCGAGAAAATATCTAATCTACTCCAGATGCAAAAAGAATTTTCTCACCATCTATTTAATTTATGAGTTAAAAGGACCAAACATTCATTCTTCTTACCTGAAGTGCATTAACGTAACATAAGTTACCTCCAAAAAACTCTAACACTTTACTAGAAAAGTTAGTCTTACGTACTTGCAAAATTAATCATTTCCCCTTTGCCACTAAAGTAAATTAATATCTAAGAGTTGAAGACCAAAATGGAGTAAAAAAAGTCACCAAGAGTTTCTAAAGTTTATTAATTTTACTGATAGAGTGTCATCTTCAAGTTGCACAGGTGAAATTTATTTTTAAGATCAAATAAGATTTTTTTCCTTAAGTCGCTGGAAAATTATAGAATAAATATGAAAATTCTGGATGTAATATAAAAGTTATTATCTTTTTACATTACGCACTTTGCAAAAGTATCGGAATTTCAAATTTAGGTAAGAATTTAAGACTAGAATAAAAAATAATAAATAAAAAATTAAACATTGCTTAATAGAAATTTATTTTATCATTTGTGCCATTTAATAAAATGTATAATTTAATATTCAAGTTTTGATTTATCAATAAAGAATTTTAATGAAATATAATATAAATGTTTAAAGAGTTTGAAAGGCTTCAAAACTATAATTTCTATAAATAATGATTATAATATTGAGAATCCACTATTCCAGATGGTGGATTCTCATTATTGTAATCTTTTTTTATAATAATCAGAATTATTCTTATTCTTATTTTATTTATTGTATTATTTTTAAATCTCTTTTATTGTTAATTTTATTGTATTGTTTAATTCTCTTTTGTTATTTTTATTCTGTTATTCTAATTATTTTTATAATAATTATAATCATAAGCATTTTATGTAATCATAATTTTCACAATGATTCTCATTATTGTAATCATTTTTATAATGAACATAATTATTCTTATTCTTATTTTATTTATTATGTAATTCTTATTTTTCTCATTTTCTTTTATTCTTGCTTTTATTCTATTATTCTAATTATTTTTGTAATAATTATAATCATAATCATTTTTATAATAATCCTAAATATCCTATTCATCCTCATTATTGTAACTAGAGGAATTAAACTCTGTAATGTTCAATACTGTGCTGTATATAAAGTATTAAGAGTTTAATACTATGATAAATCATAAAATCTTGAAAATTCTCTTGTTTGAAATACTGTATGAATTTGTCTCAATCAGAGAGACTGTGTTATTGAAAGAATTTCTATTATTGCATAATAATTTATGTTCTATGTTTCATTCTATAATTTTAATTATTTTTATAATAATTATAATCGTAATCATAATTATCATAATCATTCTCATTATTGTAACTAGAGGGATTAAACTCTGTAACGTTCAGAACTGTGCTGTATATAAAGGATAAAGAGTTTAATACTATGATAAATAATATAATTTTGAAAAATCTCGTTTTTAAAATATTATATGAATTTCTTTGTCTCAAACACAGAGACTGTGTTATTAAAGAGGATTTCTATTATTGTACAATGATATCTATTTTACATTTAATTTTTAAAGTGTGTAATTTTGCAATTGATTAGGTCTCTTACAGGGCAAAAGCAAACAAAATTGAGTACTTTGTGACTAATCATTTTTGATTGCCCATCTTCATGTAAATGATTACTTGTAACATAATTAAACACAATTTTTTTCATTAATTATTTTAATTACCAAGCCATCTATGATCACTTTGTTTTCCAATTATGCCACTCAAATGGTCCACCTTTCCAGAGGTCAAACTTATTCCTTCTTATGTCTGCCTTTATGTGTAATGGTTGTACATAGATTTTTTTTTTTCATCCTCATTTCCACAGTTCATTTCTTTGTCATATTGAAAAGCAAATAATCTTCAAAAGAATAACTGAATACTTTAAAATTATGCAAAAATACTTTATTTTATGTTAAGAATGAAAAATATAAATTAATATATTAGGGAAAAAATATTAGCTTGATATACAGGAAAAATCTATTAGCTTGATGGTTGCATTCCCTATCAAATAACTGATAAATTTTATTTTTATTTTACGAATGCCGAACATTAGCGCCTAAGCCATTATTTCACGAACTCTCCAGTACTTTTTGACCATATCCATATACCCAGAAAATGCATTACAATTTAAATATTCAAAAGTCATAGGCTGACTAGAGTTACAGAAAACACAGTTTGGGGAATCTACCACTCTAATTCTATAAAGGGTGTCACGTAAACTGTCAGTCAAACGTCTAAATAGAGCCACCACTGTCGTTCTTGGAAAACTGGGAATAGTTCTCTCTTCCTCCAGAATTTTCCATGTTTTATCTATAGCGCGTTGAATCATATCTTGTTGAAGAATTTTCTTAAGAGCCGAGTTAGCAAATAATTTAGTCATATGAAATGAAAGCGGTCGACTAATGCATTGCTCTATCAAAGTTCCATTCTTAGCCAGTATGTCAGCTGTTTCGTTGCCCATAATTTCACAGTGGGCTGGAATTCATTGGAAAGAAATTCTATGTGCCAGTGTCTTAAGCAAAGGTCTACAAACTAAGATTCTTTGGGAATCCCATTTTATTATTAAAAAGGGTTTGAAGGTTGGAGTCGGACAATATGACTGCTTTTATAAAGGAGTGGTTACGAATCGACAGTTGTTTAATAGTCACAGTAATAGCATCGATTTTGCCAGCAAAGGCAACAGTAAGAGGGCCCACAGGCAAAATAGAAACCAGAAAGATCACTATGGACATCCGCTCCAGCACCTCTCGCGCTCTGACACATACAGCCGTCAGTGCAGGCATGCATCCATTCACTCTGTAGATAACGAATCAAGAATCTCGAATCACTAATCTCATATCTCAGAATCACGATAACTCATACAATGTTTAGATATTGAGTATCAGGCAGTTTGTGTACGTAGATACGTAGTACGTACGTAATTTTACGAGTGGATCGAGGTGGACACCATAAATTCAAAAGTATGTGGCTATTTAAACCCCTTTCAGGCAGCAGGATGGGCTAATAAAAAGGACAATTTAAATAATGAGGAGGATTGATGATTCATAATTATTCAATGACTATTGAACCGTGTACTGTTTTGACTAATTATACATTACAAATGGTAATATGGCTAAAATATTATACAGTTTCATGGGCAAAACTGGAGGAACGCAAGCATTGTATTGTATACATACGTTAGCGGAAAAAATAATTTAGTCTTGTGACATTAATAGTTATGAATAATAGACGATACATATTCAAGAATTCTTAATTAAAACGTCTTCTGAAATCTTAGACATTTTTCAAAGTATCTTCATCATCCTTATCATCAGTGGCACTAACAGATCCTTGATGGGCTAAGGCCGTCTGTCTACTAGCAGATTTTGAGGCAGATATACGATGATTTATTTTTACGGGATAGGTTTGTGAGCCCTACGCCCAACGCTCTATGGTCATGTTTGACCGGGACCTACGATTTGGATTCAAGGATAAGTGGATACAGGACCACTACAAATATCCATGGCACCACCGGAACTCGAAATCGAAACCTGTGGCACCGAGCGCCAGTCACTTGGCCATCAGGCCCCAAAGCCTTTTAATAGACGAATATAATCAAAACTTAAAATTAATTGTCTCAAATATTTTTATTTTAATAAAAAAATAAATGTTTTTTTTATAAAAGCCAGGATTACTAAATAGGAAGATATTGTATTGATAACAACCTTCAGATTTAGTTCAACACTGATAACTATTCCATAGAAAACAGTCACTCTCCCTTGCTGCCTTGCATTAGAAGGACTTCTTAAATAATGAACGACGAGACAGATTTTAATGCCTATTAATTATAAACACACCAGAGTTTTGAACTCTGAAATGTTCTCTTAGAATCTATCGTCTAGACAGTCAATGAAAATTTATGACACGATTCATTCTCGGCATAGTAAGGTTTCGTTCAAGACGCTGGTATTTCAGCCCTATTTTTCTTCGTTAATCAAGTAAGAGACACAAAGAATTCATTGAGAGAAATAACATATTTGATGTCAAGGCGAGGTTAATACATTATGTCGCGAGTTTCAAAATAATTCTGAGAAATGTTGTGTGCTTCATTTATCACTTTCGTAAAATGCCCCTGAGTTATGTCTGCAGAGCGCTTTCAATACCTTAGTGTTTACTCTTTTGTGTGAATAAACTTTGTTAGTGATCCGTTTTACTGATGATAGTTTAGAATTTATGACATCAATAGTTTACAAACTAACATAGGTTTTATTAATATAAAAATATTTGTTCAGTTTTTACGAGAAAGGAACTAAAATATAATTAATTTTATTGTTTTGTAAGCATATATCTTTTTTTTAGTTCACTGCAAATGTAAAAAATAAGTTGATGATTAATTCCCACATTTTCATGATTTACATGACAAAGAAAAATTATAATGATGATAAAAGGATACATTAGAAATTAGTTCGTTGTTCATGCTAGACAGAACCAATTCCTGCTATATTCCTACCGTGTTCGCATTCTTTGAAGATCCCTTGAACCGATTGGTGAGTCGATCACAAGAATGGAACTGACATGGATCAAGTACATTTAGCTATAATGGAATGGTCACCCTATTTAAATGATTTAAATCAGTACGACAGTTTTCTGCGGAATAATTTAAAGAACACTATTTTATGCCAATTCTAAAAGATCTCGACAATTTAATCTTATGCAAGATAGCACCAGTTCACCTATACTATGGTATTCGTCTTCTTGCATAGATCAAATACCTTTAACTACAATGTGATGGCCGTCCTATTCAAATGATTTAAATCAGTGCGAATAATTTAAAAATCACTATTTTACGCCAACTCTTAATCTTATGCACATCAGATCGTTTCTGTGCGAAGTAATAATTCCAAAGCCATTTTGATTTTAATTGTTTTTCTTTTTTTTTGTCTTTTAAATTCAATTATTTATTTTTCAATTTGGTACTTTGTGAAATCCATTTTCAGATTTTAATTGACTGAATTAATTATTTTATAAAGAAAAGGTGGATCGTTTTCAAAGAATTCACAGAAATATTCCTAAATATTTTTGCAGTTTACTTCATGACTCTTTTTTTTTTTTTTTGCCCTATTATAAATTTCACTAAAGTTTTCGATCAAGGTCTTCACTCATCCGAGAGAGCAACGTTTTTATTGCACCTGTGGTTTTACGACAACCAATTATCTTTTTTATTGCTACTCTATTTTTTTTTCACGATAGTTGTTTCTCAAAAAAGAATTTCAGTCTACTATCATCCCTATTAATTTTCAAACTTGTTGTGTATTAGAAATTGCACAGTAAGAACTGGAAAAATTAGATGCTGAATTCACTGAAACTGAAGAAATGAAGTAATGAAATTCATTAAGACTTATGTTCCATTGTAATGATTGAAATTCTTTTAAACAAAGAATCAAAAACAAAATATGGGAAAGAAAACCTATGATCTTTCGAACTTTTATTTGATTCGTTGACATAATGTGACAAAATGTTTGCAGAAATATTTCGTTTTGAGTTGATAATATTTTCATAACGAAATAACTGTTACAGTTTCTTAAACACATTGAAATTTACTGTTCTAATTTATAACTTTTTGTATTCAAGAATATTATTTTTTTTTTGGTTTTTTTTTAGTTATGTTACAATATGTCAGTCCTTTTTTCTAAAATTTCTTAAACACACACTTCGTTATACTCTCAAAGAATTTTCATAAATACCCTTTTGTCCAAATATGTTATCATTTTACAAAATCAAATTCAATGCTTTCTTTTTAGGAAAAATGAATGAATTATACATTAAATAAAAACTTTTGGAAAGCTTCTGAATAAGGATTTGTAAACAATATCTGGTGATAAATCAGCATCAGTGTACTTTTAAACTTAAAAATAAAAAATTGGACATTTGACGAAGCCTACAGTAATTTACTCAAGATAGAAATGCTTTTAATGCTCCTGCTGTTTTATATCATTGTGGTTACATGTACCACGAACTTGTAAGTACACAATTTTTAAAAATTCATAAAAAAAAAATGTTTAAACAGATTTAATTAAAATATACTTCATCAATGCACTTCTACTATGGATAGCAAAGCACTTTATGCCAGTTTCAAAGCACACTTTTGATTTATAGTCTTTGATGTCTTTATTGCCTTTATTATGAGATAGACAAAGCATTTCTTAGAAAAATATTTCAAATGTTTAAAGAAGTGATCGGACAAGTAGACAATAGGAGACAAGTCTGATGAATATATTGAATAGTCAGATTTCAAACTGACACCAATTTCTGATGCACAGTATCAATCAATATTGCACAATATCAGTCAATTATTGTCAGTAACACTACGCATTAATTATTTGACATGTTTCTAGGTAGCTGGAATGGATAAATCTCATTTGAAACATTTAATAAAACCCTATTATATTATTAATTATTACACTATTATTTAAAACCTTAGAAAATCTTTTAATCTCCCTCTCTTACCAAATCGTCTCAATGTTTAAATAATGTAATAATAACCATCACTTTGTTTGGGTGCGTGTTTAAGTTCTTCATCTACATCTTGCCATTGCTTTGAATGCTTACGATTATCATGAATGATCTTCTTTTTATCACAAGTAAGAATACTTGAACAAAACAACAAAAAGAAACAATTTCTATGGCGAATACTGAATCTTCAAACTTTGTGAATTGTGCCTATTTATCAATTCGTGTGGAACCCATTTATCTTCCCCTTTTCAAGAGCTGCAAGATGTCTCGAAGCAGTTGCTGTGTCGACTCCAAAATCAACACAAAACTTTCTAACCATTATTGTAGAGATAGCTTCTACTTCTGCTTTCAGAATAACATTGCAGGGAACGATTTCAAATTTTCCACAGGGTTCATTTTCTAAACAAATATATCCAGATCTAAACATCCCAAACTATTGTTCACTGTGGTATGTTGTTTGTATGTTTGTTGTATGTAGCATTAATGTCTCGTGTTGCTTGAATAGCAGAATGTCGAAGTTTATTATCATGCAGAAATAGGGCCAATATTTTCAATAATTTGTGAAATTTAATTTTTTTTAAATTTTCTTAAAAATTCAAAAAACTGTATGGGAGGGAACAAAATATATAATTAAAACAAAATAAGAAATAAGCAAACTAAGGCAGAGAACAAAATAAGCAATAAAATGATATATAATACTCTTATTAAACTAACATCAGCTAATAGTACTTCAGCTAAATTATAAAGTTAACTTCATGCTGAGCAATCCAATAATAAACAATTATGAAACAACAAGTACTATCACCATTCTAATTGCTGCTCTACTCTACTTCTCCATATCGCTAATTTTTTCAATGCTAGCTAGCTATATCACAAAAGAGATTTTCTGTCTGATAATATTTCTTATTGTTTTTTCAATTTCTATTATTTATGTGAACTGATTCAAACTTTTCTCTTTTTCTCTCGTATAACCATCTAAATAAAAGCTTATAAATAAGGAATGGCAACATTTCAGAATATCACTTTATATAAAATTTGTATTTTTTTAAAAAAAAATGTTATGTTTATGAAGAATTAATGCAATAAGTTATATCGCTATTCTAATAGCTGCTCTACTCTACTAGTGTCTATCGCTACTTTTCTCAATGCTAGCTAGCTATGTCTCAAAAGAGATTTCCTGTCTAATAATATCCCATTTCTATCTTTTCAGTTTTTACTATTTTTGCCAGCTGATTTATATTGTCTCTTTTTCCCTCATATTAACCCCAATAAAAGCTTATAAATACAGTATGGCAACACTTCAAACTATAACTTTATTGCTAATTTGTATTTTTTTAAAATATTTATAACGTTTATGAAGAATTAATAATCCGCGCGATAGCTAAACTGCAATAAACATGTTTGGAAAAGCATTTCTAAACGTTAATATCTGAATCTTAAGCATCTTTTAACAATTGGTGCATAGTAATATAAGACGTGCATCAAGAAATTTAACTCTTCAAACTTCGCTTCTGTCTGCTTATATCTTTGTGGTAAACTGATATACGAATTTTTAGAATATGGGAACTTTTATTTTAAGTTTCTTTTTCCTGGGCATAAATCAAGTAGCCCTCTTAACAACTAATGAGATCAGAGAGAAGAAAGTTTCAGAGAATTGCAAATTCTCGAACTTAATTACCCAAGTTGAAGCGAAAATTATTAATCGTTCTTGCAACATTTCCATACTTCAACCAAACTGAAAGCCAATTTATAATTATCGTATAAATTGTAGGGACTGTGTCTGCTTAAAAAGTAAATGTCCAAAAATAGGATTTTTTGCTGAATAAGATTTTGTTTAAGACGTATAATTTGGAATAATTCCTTTACTCAATATTAAAACTTAAATAAAACTGAGACAAAATTCTATCAAATCAAATTAATTGTCCAGCTTAATTATTCAATTTTAAGCGAAAATGATAAATCTTATTTCAAAATATAAAAAAAAAACCCGACAATTTATATTTACCACACAAATCATATATATATGTGTCTTCTAAAAAGTGAGAGTTTAAATTTAGGATTATTTTGCAATATAACGCATTGTTATTAAATATTCTAGGATAAAATGTTTGTTATTAACACCCAAATTTAACTCAGATGAAATAAAAATTTATAAATCTAATATTACAATTTATTATAATATATATGCACAATTATTAATGATAGTTGATAGATTTTTCTTTGTGGTGAAAAATGCAATAACGCAGAGATTGTTGACAATATTTTAATAATTTCCAAATTTTTTTAAATATAGTCATTTTTAGGTTTTAAATTATTTATATTATCATATTTCACTAAGTTTTAGTATTATAATTATTCTAAACATTTTAATTATTCATATGCTTATACTGCTATTAACATAATCTAACTTGAAAAAGTAATTGGATTTAATAACTATTTATGCGTGGTAAATGCAGCTAACTAAAGTATTGAATATTTTAACAACTTTCATACCACATTTTTCAGCATTTACTAGGACTAAATAATAGGGTCTGATTATCTTGGAGTCAATTTAAATTTTCAATTCATTAAAGTAGATAACTTCTGTATTACGATTTTAATATTTTATGAGCTTTAAATATTTATGTAAATGCAGTTTAAGGGAAAATGTTTCTCCTTTAACATATAGTGAAAGACTGAATTAATTTTAAATGTCTAACATGTTATTATACTATTTAAAGAGTTATATTTGGATCAGCTCTGTAAAATTATTTTTTTTAACCTTTTTTATATATTATAATAAGCAAACTTTTAACTGAAAATATTCTACCCAGGTGTACATACAAATATCCTTATATTATAATCTAACACTCTCATCAGGTCTTCAATTCCTTGAACTATAATCACATGAATCATCAAGTTTAAGTTTTATTTTCATCAATTTTTAATTTTAAAATTAACCGAATTTTAGAGAAACGTATTATATCTTGCTGGTTGAAAGGTATAATTAACAGTTGAAAGACATTCCAAATTTTAATCAGAATATTTAATAATATCTATTATTTAAGACAGTAATATGTACAATGGGGCCTGATGTTCAAGTAACTGGTGCTCTGGAGCTCAGTAACTATTGGTTATTAAACTAGTTATGTTAAATTAGTTTCATCGCATTCGAGCTCCGGCAGTACAATGGATATTTATAGTGGTTTGAAATCTACCGTAAACCGTAGATCCCCTTTAAATATGACTGTAGAGCGTCGGAATGATAATCCTATTCCGCAAAAAGAAAATATCTCCTGTCTAGAAATCAACCAGCAGGCTGACGGCCTTGGCTCACTATGGGGCTGTTGTCCCAATGAAGGAAAAAGAAGAATATGTACAACATAACTTTTAATTACGTATTTTATAAATTTTAGTCACTACATTCAAATGAATATTAACTGAACAAATTTATCCATAGTATAAGTGGAAGTAATTCTAAATTTTAAAGTTTATTTTTTTAACAAGTAACGTTTCTGTCAACATTTTTAATTACGTATTTTATCAATTTATTCACTTCATTCAAATGAATATCGATTAAACGCATTACTCCATGGTATAAGGGAAAATCATTCTTAATTTTAATTTTAATGTGTAGTTTTTTAACAAGAAAATTTTGAATTAGCATTTTTTAACTACATGTTTTATCGATTTTAAATAATCTTATTGAATCTTCTCAGTTAAAAGCATTCTTACTGAGCATCAAAAGTCCTGCTGAAGTTTAATCCAGACATAAAAAATTATACAGTTCTTTAAACAACTACCATTTATAGAATGAGTTTTATTATCATTTTCAAATAATCTTTAAAATGAATTTAATTTTGGCTGCAAGCATTCTGTTTTGGCATGCGTCAAAAGATATTCTGCAATTTAATCCGACCTTCTAACTCGATAAGTAATTAGAGTTTAGTCTCTTCTCTAATTCTCAACCTTAATTATCCAAACTAAAGCCAAAACTTTAATCACTTGAGAATTCCCATATCTCCAAGAAAAGGAAATGCCAAATTATACACGCATATATTATATACCCTATTAATCATACCTTCATGTCCCTGCAGCCTTCAAATTCGGATCGATTTTTTGGCGCTGACGTGTCCTGCTGTTAAGTATGGAATGTACCGTTCGTTTCTGGGGCAATTAATCCTCCAGGATCGAGATAGGGGATACCAATCTGACAAAATGTCAACGAAAATAAAGAGGGTTGTCCTCAACCAATTTCTCTTTTCTCGGTAGAAAGTTTTCGCGAGCCTCAATTCCAACTTACCTGTCGGTTGAGGTAGAATCACGACCTGGATATATTGCATGCGAGATATATGGCCACGTGTGTCTTTAATGTATCTCCAGACGCCTGCGCCCCATCTATTAAATCAGTCCTTAACGCTTTGGAAATAAATTCGCTACTAATGTGTCACCTTTGAGATGTGTACGGAAATAAGAAAAGCAAAAAATAAAATTTTAAGTATTTTTAGGATGCTTTATTTGAAGAATTTCTTTCCTTTTTTGACTTTATTCTAAAAGTAGAAAAGTAGTTCAAAAAATAAGTTTTAAGTAGTTTTCTTTAAAGTAGAAAATTAAGTTTCTTATCTTTTTCAAATAATGTAATTTCATACAAGGCATCAAATATAAGATTTGATCTCTTGTAATGTGCATCATTTTTAGCTCATCAGCTTTAGCAAGTGTGTGCCAAAGTGCAACGTGTTCGATTCCTGCTAGTTGCATCAATATTTTCAAAAACCTGTAGATTATGCTAAGATTGTGAAAGATATCTCCAATGAACAATTGGACTGTCTAGTTGGTTAAATTTGACAATTCTTCATTGGCTAGTTGATTGACTAGATTGATTAGACTAGTTGATTGACTAGATTGATTAGACTAGTTGATTGATGGACTATTCTTCATTGACAAGTTGATTGATTTATCTGACTATGATTCACTACGACATGTTCACACGTGACTACTCACTTAAGTCTTATCGGAAACCCAAGTTGAAGAGCAACGTTAACATAACAGAATATATTACAAAGTGGACAGAAAAATTAGCTTATTAGGGATTAATGTGCATCAATTTGGATTTTTGAAACAAAATTGATATTTTGCGATATGCATCATTTTTGGCTCAGTCATAACACGAATTTGCCTATAATAACACTTTGATTATTTCTAGTTGCTTCTATGTTTTAAATCTAATGGGCATAGTAGCTCTTTTGATCAGCTTCACGTGCTTCAAAAACCCGTAGACTGCGCGGAGATTATGAAAAAGTATCTCCAACAGATAGTTGGACTGACCAGTTGAATTTTTGACTATTCTTCAAAAAGATACGCACATAAGTAGTAATCCCCATCAAAATCATATCAAAATTCTATCGTCTTGAGGAGCAACTTTAACATAACAGAATGTATGCTAATTGTTACAAAGTGATCAGTAAAATTAGCTTATTAAGGATTATCTTATTAGGAAAAATGCAAATTAATGTGCATTGATTTGCATTTTTGAAACAAAATTGATATTTTGAAATCTGTATCAATTTTGACTCGATCATATCATGAATTTGCATAAAACAACAATTTGATTCTTTATACTTCAATGAATCCTTTGAAACTCCAATAGACATAGCAGTATTTTTTATCAGTTTTGGCACTTGTTTGACAAAGGCAATGAGTTCAATTAATGCTGGTTGCATCAATAGTTTGAAAATCCAGTGCAGTCAGTACTACTAGAAATTGTGAAAGAGTATTTCGAATGGATAACCAGACTGACTAGTTGGGTTTATTTCAGTATCCATTGCTTTAACATGTATGTATGCGGTCATCTCCCTGAAAGTCTTATCGGAAACTAGTCTACTTATCTTCCATAGTCTTGAGCAGCAAAGTTAAAATAACAGTATGTGCGTTAATTATTACAAAGTGATCGACAAAAAATTCTTGTTAGGGTTAATTAATGTGTATTATTTTGAATTTTGAAACAAAATTGATACTTTGAAATATGCATCAATTTTGGCTCTGCCATAACATGAATTGGCATAAAACAGAAATTCGATTCTTTCTACTTGCATGAATATTTTGCAAACCTAGTGGACTCAGCAGTAATGTAACGTAATTGGTGGAGCATTCGATCATGGTAATTGGATTTTTTTGAGTATTTTTCGCAATTAAATACATTTTCGTTATACATGTAAAATTATTCGCGGAAAGCACTATTCAACCACTGATGTCTTAAGAAACAATGTAGAGCTATCGAAATTGTCTTAACTATAATATCACTTAATAACAATTGGTTAATTATTATAGTAATGTTAACTTTCATAGAGTAATCAGAAAAAATATCTGATTACTACGCAAATAGCTTCTAATGGGAAAGTTTTGAATTTAATTAACGTTAGGTATTTTATTTTTTTCAATTTAAAAAAATCATGGTGTTATTATCATAACAAAGAAGTTGGTAGATTTGAAAATAGCGCAACAATAAAATCCCACTCCTAATATGAATAAACTATAATTAATAAATTTTCTGAAAATTAATTAATTTATTATTAATTAATTTTCAGAAAATTCAACTTTCATGCAAGTTATGACAAGAATAAAAATATACTAAATTTTCATCTAGATTATTTTTGCGTATTCCATCCACAAAATGAACATTATAGAATAAAAAACACAAATCTCATGTTTATATCAATTGCATTTGTTGTATAGAAATATATTTTTAAATAAACTCTCAAATCTTTGTAAAATAAAAATGGAAATAACTCTTTGTTATAAAAAACTTCCAAGCTGACTTTTTATACCTTTACAAAGATTACAAAATTCATTAAAATTTGTATTCTAATTTTTCTTCGTAGATTAAATAACAAAGCATCCGATTCAATAATATTTTACTCAAAATAAATTAAGTAATTCTAATTCCCAACCGAAAAGATTTTGACATTAAAAGAAATTGTTGAAAGTAATTCATATAAAATAAAGTTAATCTTATACAGGATAAATGAGAGTTCATTATCCAGAATATTTAACAAATGTAATTGTTTCATTATTAAATATATTTGTGTTTCCTAACAAAGCTTATGATTCCTGCTTAAAGAAATTTTTTTAAACTTGAAAAGAACTTTAATTAAACGTTAATCATTAATGCAATTGTCTTGGGCTTAATTTTCTTTTCTAGCGTCCTGATACGAAGACTTCATTACATTTTCTTGGTCCTTAATTAAGGAGTTTTTCTCCGTCATTTGTTATCAAAGAGTAATGTATAAATATAGCTACACTATTTTAACCTTATTTTAAAATTAAAAGATATGACTCGATTTTCCAGGTTTCAATAAATAAAGTTATACCTGCATTTTGTTACATTTAATTTTTGAAAAATTTTAATGAATATTAAAATTTATCATACAGAAATATTGTGAAAAATAAACGTGTTTAATTCAGTGGTTTTCAAAATAATCGATATCGACTTCTAGAATCGATATAGCATTGTGAACGATCTATTTATAGAACGTTAGAGATATATTTGCTTGGAAAAATAACGTATCATTGAACGGATTACATTGTATCAATGTATGTTTGAAGTGGATTGTATATATAGTTCGATTAAAGTGGATTGTCTACTTCCTGAAAACAACTTAGTGTAGAACTATTTACCTTTTTGAATCATTTCGATCTTCGGATTTAGTAGAAACATAATAAAACAAAGTTTGATATAAAATTTTGTTGCTATTTAAGGTTGAAATTTATTAAATTTCACTCCCAAACACTTATGTATGTCAAGAACAGCTCTCGAAACAATGAAGGGTGAGATTTCAGGACATGCATGTCAATTTACTTGTTATAAGTGGGAAATGCCGGAAACTTCCCATCAATTAGTGATCCTAACGTTGTGAAACTCTTTACACACGCTGTCATTGAGTCTCAGTGTTTCTGAATGGAGTGACTGCAAAAGATGCTACCAGAGGATTCCATTTTGAACCTTTTTACACACTGGATAGGCCCAATATGACAGGGCCATACGTCAGGTATCCTTCTATAATTGATAACTTTCTAAATTGTAATCGTATATAATTAAACTGTTATTTTTTAAATATAAAAAGTTTGCTTTATTTTTTTGTTACTTAATTTAATTCTATGTTATTTTCCCCTCAGCAAATTATGTAACGTTAAAAACCAAACAAACAGAAACGTATTCCCTATGAATGATTTTGACAATGCTTATAATGATTTATTGGGTCATTAAACCAATATTTATATGTATTTCTCAAAGTTTGTGTGTGTGTCCTCCCACATGCATGGTCTTAATTTGCATCCAAATTTCACCAAAATTGACAAGGAAACTTCTTATGCAAATAAAAATTGTAGGTGAACAGAAAATTTATTTCACAAAATCGGATTAATGTTATTTAAAAAATTACTCAATTTGGGATGCACACTGTTTTACGCCAAATTGGCGACTATTCGTGGTTGGCGAATTTTATATTGTTGATGTTAGTTTTGCGCTGGTTTAATGTCTGTAAGTTCGATCCTTTCTTCTGAGCGAAATTCTCCTCTATTCTTGTTCAAATTTGACAGCCATAGGATGAGTTTAGAAGGGGGAAATATAATAAGGGGAAGAAAGAAAGTATTTATAGGTAAGAAAGTTTTGTTGAATTTCAGATCGGATTTTATTTTTAAATTTGCAATGCCGCCTAAGAGAAGGATGCTATTCAATCAAATCAAAATTGATTCTAAACGAAGCTCGCAGTATATACACTCAAGAGCCAAAACATTATGACCACCCCTAAATTTTGCAATGAACTCGCCCGGATGACGTGACAGGCACGTGATCAGGAGGAAGTGGTATTTAACTGGTATTAAGTGGTGGTATTAATCCATGCCAAGGCGGGTTGAAGCTGTGTTGCGCGCCAAAGGTGGGCCAACTCGTTATTGACAGGTGGTCATAATGTTTTGGCTCTTGAGTGTAGATCTATAAGAAATATAGAGATACCAGAAAATCGGGGTGAATCTAATACATCAAGAATGGTCAACGCTAAAGCTGAAGAAAGCAATGATGCTGCCTTTGGGCAGATAGGAATATAATAATAATTAATAAATAGTTAATAAAAAATAACAACTAGTTATTAAATTTCAATGTATGTAGACGTGCAACACCGAGTTATGTTATTCATATCTTTAAAAAATTTAATATTATTAATAGTAACAAAACATATTGTTAGGAAATGCACATATTGTTATAAATAATTGATATAATGTACAATTTTTTAATTAAAGTTAAGTAAAATTTATTTGAATTTTTTTATTTAATTACCAAATAAAATATAATTGGATTCAGAGTTGTAGCTTTAAAGTTATAAAAACAATTACCGCAATGCACAATCGTTACGTATCTTTGCAAGTAGAAAATTAACTTTGAATATTAAATTAAAACATTATATTTTATCTAATTAAAAATGTTAACTTTTAAATCAAAACTATTCGGTTAAACATTTATGAGTTACTTCATTTCATTTTTATTTAAAAATTTATTCTCATTTATTATTAAAATAATATATATTCCTTAGATAGTTGAATAATAAATATATCTTGCATTTGTAAATTCCATTAAAAGTTTTATTAACTTTAATTTTAAATTAACTTTAAATTTTCCAATTAACGGTATAAATATGATATTAAACGAATGTGATTTAACTTGCATTCGTGGAATTTATAAACAAAATATTAAATATTTATTCTAGCTTATACATATTCATACTTCAATTAGAATACTTCATTAAAAGTAATGAAATGCATAACTCTCTTTATAAATAATAAAATACATTTGAGTTTTTTCTAATTATTATTTATGAATAATTCTTTTATGGAAAATGAACAGATTAAATCTAAGCTCCTAATAAATAGATGTTAAAATTGTTAGTACATGTACAAAAAAAATATCATCGTATAACCTCATTTATCAAGGTTTTTTTTAAATCCTTTTTTTATGGTTAAAATGAAGTTATACATAATATAATACGAAGTATTCTAGTCTTTTTTACAGAAATTTAATGTAACAGAGTTATTATTATTGTTTTTTCCTTGAATAATAATGACGCTAGAATAGAATTAAAAACGAACAACAATTAGAAAAGGAAATGTGGTCATTATTTCAATGACCTTGCTCTAGAAAAAAAGATTTTGGACAATGAGAACAATTTTAACGAAAGCTCTTTAATTTTTAGAGAAATTTAATGTAACAGATTTATTGTTTTTTCCTTGAATAATAATGACGCTAGAATAGAATTAACAATCGAACAACAATTAGAAAAGGAAATTTGTTCATTATTTTAATGACCTTGCTCCAGTAAAAAGATTTTGGACAATGAGAACAATTTTAACGAAAGCTCTTTAATTTTTAGAGAAATTTAATGTAACAGAGTTATTGTTTTTTCCTTGAATAATAATGACGCTAGAATAGAATTAAAAACGAACAACAATTAGAAAAGGAAATGTGGTCATTATTTCAATGACCTTGCTCCAGTAAAAAGATTTTGGGATAATGAGGACAATTTTAACGAAAGCTCTTTAATTGGTCTGTGAAATATAAAGGTAGAACAGCCTTAAGCAAAATTGCGACATATTGAATAACAGGAAAATGAAAATGGTTCATAATTATATAAGTAAGGCTTTAAAAATAACTTAATTTAAAATTTTTTTTTGTAGACACAACATTTTTTGTGGTCACAACATTCTAAAAAATATTTTTATCTAAACAATCCTATTAATATGTATATCTCGATGTTAATTAAAATTATTAATGATTGAAGGATCTTAAGTAAACCAGATAAACATAAAATCATTTACATTGTCACCTATACATCAAAATACAATAACTAGATGTATTGTAATGTCTCAGCCTATACTAGACCTATAACGGCTTCGAGAAGAAGGCCCCTTTAAGGTTCATAGAAACACTTTAATTTCTATTTATAAACATTAAATATATATATGCAGAACTCTATATACATAAAAAAATAAATTTAAAGATAATTTGATTCACAAGTGCAATTCACTCCAAACTAGGAGATTTTCAGTTTCTCTATTCTACGTTGAATCTGTTACACCAGGTCTGCGACAAACCTTAATTATCCCACGGCATGATACACGAAACCACAACGGGCTCACTTTGGAAACAGGTGGAAACTGCGGTCTGTTCTGTCACTTAATAAGATAAAATAAAAAAAATAAAAAATAAAAAAAAAAAGTGAAAAAGAATTATTTGTTGACTCATCGAAAAGCTCTCTCTCTCTTTTTCTTCTCCAAAATCTTCCTTTTAAGAAAATCCGTCAATAGGGGGGCAGCTTCCCTGACTTCTCCTTGGAGTAGACACTTTCTAAGCCCCTGGTCTATCACCAATCACGGTGCAAAAACTCATGGTGTAGTCCATATTACATCTGTAATTGTTTCGACTTGTGAAGATCGCACAGACAATCGCTAATTTCATGAGGTCTCATTATTCGTGACACTGAATATCTGCTGTCAGATTTGATTGACAGGTTGTTCTCATTAGTACAAAACATTAATTACATTTAATATAACTATCCACTCCATAATTTGCTATTATGTACTTGTTAAAAAATATACATTCCTCTCTCCTAGGTACGAAATTCCACAACTCTTCCAGTGGGAAAAATGCTACAATACATGATTCAAAATTTTTTTAAGAAATTAATTTACCATAATTCTTATTTATTTATTTTATTATGAAATTATTTAAATATTTTTAAACTATAATTTTCATCTAATCATTCCTTGTTAACTGGGAACAAAAAGATGTCAAGTAATTTTTAACAAAATGAAATTTCCAAGTAATTTCATGCTTCCAAGAGAAAAATTTAAATCTTTCTGTTAGCTATCCCGATATTATTATTATGACTATTGCATTATTAGTAATTATTTCAATATGTTGAAACAATTTTAAAGATAAAAAAAATCAAATTTGTTGTAATTATTTCTTCGGTATATAATTACAACAAATTAACAACAAATATCAATAATTACTGTTGGTGTTTAAAAGATCTCATATTATATTCATTTCAATCGAAGTTAACTGTGAGCAAAAGTAAAATTCAATATAGTGTAGCATAATAACAAATTATTGTTCAAGTATTATTTGAATAAGTCATTACTGGAAGAATACATAATAATTTTACGTGTAAACTGATCTAATTCGATTACAAATTAATTTACAGTTAAAATTTTCAAACTTATTGAAACTGTTTTTTATTGTTACTCCTAAAAAGAATTACTTTTAATGTTCAAGCTGAAATAATTAATTATATTATATCCAGTAAAGATTAGCAGTTTAAAATATTTTTAAACAATTCTATTTTCAAAAAAAAAAAAAAAAGAAATAGGGTAAACAGCATCATTATTATAAAAAAAATATATAGAACTCGTAGTAGATATTTGTTCAAATTTTCTTGTAGCAGTAATACTATGGCCAGGGACTGTGTGTATTTAATGTAGAATTTGTAATAAAATCCAAATTCTAATGCAACTCAAACACAAAAACATCCTATTTGAAGCAACACTAAACTCACACAGATTGAACATCGTATACGTCCTAAATTGAGTAGATTGAGAATTTACCAATAAAAAGGGAATAGCTTCTAAATAACTCTAGGTTTACCCAATTAGAGGTATATAAATAGAATTCCTTTTACTTTCCTGATGTGAATTTACTGGAACCTATTTCTGTTGATTTATTTTGCTACTAGAAGTAGCTGCCATTTATATCTTTACTTTTCAGGAAAAGTAATGAAAGAAGTTGACATTTTTTTGGACAAATTCATCAAAATGTATGTAACAACAAAAAAAAATAATAAAATAATGCACCTGATACATAAAATGTATGCATCAAGTGCATCAAAATGTATTCATTAAATATTACAAAATGTAAATCAGGGTGTTGATTAAGATACCAGGTATGCTTCTTAAAATATGCACATACTTTCATATGAAATTAAATACATGCATAATATGAAATTAAATATTATAACAAATTTATATAATGTATTAGCATGATATTGTTGCATTGCATTCATTCCAGTGTAATAATCGATATTTTAACACAATTGCTGTTGTTTCTTATCCCACTTGGTAGACGGTAACATCTAGAATAAGTCCAAGAACCCATGAGATCTCATGGATGCAGGGGGCAGCTTCTGCTGTGATGGAGCATCCGTAGATAGAAGTCGAGGCCTTCTTTGACGCTGACTTTTTACGGGAGTATGGTTTTGTCAGCCTACAAAATGGCAACGCTCTACAGATCACATCCTTTTAGACCTGATTTTTTTTTTTTTTTTAAATTTTGATTATTAAACACTTTGACTATTTATATTTAAATTTGACACCAATGATACTAAGCGGCCTGATATGGTGGCTGGCGCTCAGGCCTCTGCTACCACAGTCTAAAGGCACGAATTCGCAATCCCTGTTACATTTGTAGGTCCCGGTAAATTAGCCTAAGAAATTATTGTGCAAAACATTATCGTGGGGAGAGTGACAAACCAAACAACCAATGATACTAAAAAAAAATAATTAAAATAATCAATAATGATAAATAAGCGCCTTAGGGCATGGGGGGGGCATCGCAAGATCAGGGTTAACCTTACCATTAGTAAAAATTTTAAAAAATGCATCACCCCCACGATCGTATGTTCTCGGAGGCGAAAGGGTTTATTAGACCAAGGAACCTACTATTTAATGTGGATTCGAACCTACAAACATCCGACACAGCTAGGACTCGGATCCTGTGTCACCGATCTTCAAGTCTGCTAGTCATTCGGACATCATTCCCCTCATTAACATAATTAAAGAACGGCTTTTAAAAACATATATAAAATGTCAATATTTATTGAAGGTGTGAAATATTCATATTTATGAAGAACAATATGAGCCTGAATGGCCAGTGGCTGGCAACTCTGGCGCTCGGTACCACAGGTTTCGGGTTCGAGTCCCGGCGGTACCATGGTTGTTTTTTAGTGGTTCGGAATCCCACTTTAAAAAGTAGGTCACGGTCTAATAGGATCGTAGAGAGCGCTGCGGGGGCATTGTTACTCCGCGTCTGTGGTTTATCTTCATGTTATTTGAGAGCCCCCTGGGTAATGCAAAGTGAGTACGTCTGTGCACAGCATTTGCCTTAAGGCATCTGAAGACCAAGCGCTGTCTGTGTTTGCCAGCTGCATTAGAAGAAGAAAAAAATGAAGAACAATATTTATTTAAGTACAGAATTATGTTGACTTTTAAATAGCACCATTTCGCAATATCTTTTAAATCAAATTGTATCCACTTTTAATTTAACAAAGATATCGATGTTTTCACTCTGTGTCTGCAATTATAAATTATATTACATCTTTAGATAATTATCTATGATTTTCCTCAACATTTTTCTCAACAACTTCAATATATTTAATAAATTAATTTAACTCATTCTATTTCAAATAAAACATCTTCTAGTTTTGGTATAATTTGTTCAAAACAGGAACTATAAAAGTGAAATCTCAAAAAGATATGAGTCCAATTTATTCACAGCTCATATTCATTAAAATGATGTGGGATTACACCATCAAATATTCATAGCGCTCATTTAATATGAATCGTCTTCTCAATATGTAAAATATCAAACTTAGATATTATATTACTAATTATTAATTTCTGAGTGTAAAGTTTACTGTTTACGCTTTATCATATGATATTACATTTTATAAGTTGTAACTGCTAAGTATACTTTGATTTATATTGGTATTAAATAAAATTAAGAAATATAAGATTTAAATATACTTTATTAATTTAGTAATTAATTAAATATTATATTTCTGGTTTGATTAAAAACGTTTATTTAATCGAATTGAAATAGATAGAATTTCATGAAATCAAATTATAATCTGTAATTAAATATTTAATGTAATTTAAATTTTTAAATATTTATTATTTCAACGAAATTGCAAATGCAATTAACTGTTTTAAAAAGAAAGTTAACTTTCGATAACTAAGATTAAATAATTAAAATTTTTCTACAATTGCTTCAAAATAGAATAAGTTTTAATATTTTTTCATAAAAATTCAACTAAAAATAAATACTTCAATTTATAATTTTCTTGATTAAATGACAGTGATAATTTGAATTAATAATGCTAACTAACGGTCAGTACTAATAAAACAATGGCCAATAATTAGAAAACTTATGAGTATTTTTGCTAGAAACTCGTTCTTCAGTCATTATTTTTAAACACAAAAATTAGTTGAATGGTTATTGTAATAGCATATGAGTCTCGTATTCATAGTAGAAATGTTGCACGTGGACATATGTAAGACATATGGCTGCTAGTTCCCACAAGCCTTAATCCCTGGTGACATATTAATAATTTTCAATAAGAAGATAACAGGCATTGCCACTCAAATATGACATACGCGAACTTTTCGAGCAGAAGAAAGCGGGATATAGTTGAAATAGAACCATTGAGAATTATAGTTGAATGAGCGGGCAGCGATGAACTTGTTTTGAGTGGCAATAGTGGACTGCTTCATTTATAAGATAACAAGCAATCTCGGATGATAGGCTCTTCAATAATATACTTATTTGAAACAAGAAAATCTTAATGTGAAAATAATTAATGAATTGCTATAAATTGGAAAAAATCAATTAATTTGCATTTTTTAGGAAATAAAATTCATGAAGCCTCTTTAATATAGAGAATTTTCTAAAATTTTATTCAAATAGGATTTTTATCAATATTTGTTTGTATGAATTAATTTCCATTTTCAATAAATGAAATTTGTAAAAATTCTTTAATTGACTTTTATACGATTTTGATATATTCAAATAGAAATTTCATCAGTATTTGTATATTAAAACTTTCTTTATTAAAAGTCAGTATTACTAAACCAGTAGTACTTGATATATTTTTCTTAAAAACCAAAAACCAATTTTCATTTACAAGTGAACAAATTTTAATAACAAGCTACTACTTTTGTGTAACGAGTTCAATTTTATTTCTAAAAGTTAAAAATAGTATAATCAACGAAGCAACATAAAATAAAAAAAAATAAAAAAAACCCGAAAACTACAGATCCTATAATAACTTATTAACCTGATTAATAAATTACAATATGAGTTATAAATTTGCCTTATATTTATTTTGACACTGACATTTAGCTTCTTAATTTATCTGTTAATTTATTATTAATTAAAAGTTTTCTATAACAAGTTATTCAAAACAGATAACTCATAAAAAAGCATGTAGCTTATTTTTAAGCGAGTTCATTTAATTAAATAATATTAATTATAATGATTCTTATAATATTTCGATTCATTTTTGTCCAATTTAACACTTGTGTTTTTAATTTATATGTTTATTTAATATTAATTAAAAGTTTTCTATAATATGTTATTCGAAATATAGATAATATATAAAACATGTTGCTGATTTTTAAGCGATTTTAGCTAATTAACTATTGTTACTTACTATGGCACTTATAATACTTCAATACATTTTTGGCGAGTTTTTAAATTAATATTCTTTCAAAATAAAAAAAAAAATATTGCACTTCAAAATTTCGTCATCCATTAAAGTGTTTTTCAGGATTAACTCTGATTTTTGATACTGTTGCTTGTTAATATTATAGCACTTCAGGCCTTATTTTTTCATATATTCAACAGGGAATTCTAATTTTTTAAAGACAGAATTACATGAAATCCTTATATGCAAGCTTCATCTTGAATTTTTAATTTAATCCCAGTGGGGTTAGTGTTCAAAACATCTCCAACACATAACAGAGAAAAAAAAATTAACGAAAATATTCTACCATCCTTATGTTAAATAACACTCTTCAATTTACCTTCAAAGAACTTAATCAATGTTAGATACTTCAAGATTAAAAAGCCTGGAAACAATTTATAAACACGAATTAAAAACAAAAAGCCTTAACCTTGAATCTTTACCCTCGTATCTTCTCGTTAATTAATTTTACCTTTATTTTTTTTTCTATTACCTTTGTTCAACTACTAACGCTAATGTAATCTTCCTAAGATAGCGTCCAATAATAACAGTGGAAAAACAAATTAAGGCACAAAAAACAACTAATCTTTTTTTTATGCCTTAGAAACAGAATTTCATAAAAAACCCATTATAAAAATGCTTTTGTTTTAGAATCAGGTCTTATAACTAATTACATTAATTTATTAGCTTAAAGGAAGTTTAATTTTATAATCACCTTGCAAATGAAATTTTATTCAATTTTATGTATTGGAATGATCTGATAGTTCAGGACTTTTATTTTTATTTTTGTGAGTGGAATCTTTCAGTAAATTTAATTTTAATTACTTAAAACAAGCTTTAATTAAAAAATAATTATCAGAATACGAATGGTAGCCAACCAATTGGCGAAGATCTCAACAAGGTTACTCAGCACGTAGCCAATCTTCCTTCCTAAATCGCCAATTAGGCTGCATTTTAGTTTTTACATAACGCATTTTGTACGTTCTTAAGAGATTTAATACAGAAAAATCAAAACTTCGCCCACGATGGCAATATCACAACTAAGTCCTGACCCCAGCTACCAAACATTTTTGTAGTTTCAATTGTTTTAGATAAGAACAAATCAAAATATTTGTTATTTCACTCATTCTAATGAGGTGGCGAGGATCTATAAGCAAAGTTGCTCAGCATAACGCCAATCTTTTCACAAAATCATCAATTGGGCTGCATTTAAGTTTTACGTAATAATTCATTTTGTATGTTTTTAAACAGATTTAATACAGATAACTTCACCACGGTGGCAATATCACATCTGAGATTTGACCCCAACTGCCAAATATTTTTGTAGTTTTTCGAGATTTTTCAATAATTGTTTTCGATAAGAACCTATCAAAATATTAGTTATTTCCAAACAATTAGGGGAAGATCTATCAGCAAGGTTGTTCTGCACCTCGCCAATTTTTACAAAAATCGCCAGTTAGGCTGCATTTTAGTTTTACATAATAATGCATTTTGTATGTTTCTAAAGCGATTTAATACAGAAAACGAAAAAACTTCACCCACGATGGTAATATCTCAACTGTGTTCTGCGCCTAGCTACCAAATATTTTTGTAGTATATATATATTATTACACTTTCTAACCAATTAGAGAATATTTATCAGCAAGATTGCTCAGTACCTCGCCAATCTTTTGACCAAAATCGCCAATTAGGCCATATTTTAGTTTTACATAATAATGCATTTTCTATGTTTTTAAAGATATTTAATACATATAAATCATACAATTTAAAGAAGATATAATTATAAATAATATTACATTAAAAAATTAAATTTATGTATTTTCCTGGAATTTCTTAATGCTGTTCTATAGAGTATGCTAAAATATTTATTATTGCGTTCTGATGTAAGTAAAGTTTAAAAAAATCAATAATATGATTATAAAATTTATTTGGTTAAATATCAGTAAATTATAAATTTTAAAATGAATTAAAATATTTTAATGATGTTCATATTTTTAAAAAAGTAAAGGTGCATTGATTGATTAGTTAGGAAAATTACCCATCATTTTGAAAAATCTGCTGAATACCACTTCAAATCTCCAACCAGTAACATGAGTTTATTATAATTTTTTAATCTTTGATATATTTGAAACGCAAATGAAAGGCACTGGATAAAAAATGTAATTGCTAAAGCACTTGATTATGAGTATACATTTTGTTGGGTTCATTTTTTATTTTTAATATTTAAAAAAAAAAAAAAAAAAATTTAGAAATTGTATTTCAATATTTCGTTTGAAAATTGAAGAAAACTATAATCTTCATATGTTTATTTTAAAATTTGTAACTAACCTGGAATTCATCAAATTGATTTTTTTACACTTTACAGTCAGCAAGTTATTGATCTGCTTTTTTAAAAATATAAGTTAAAAGAATTATTTAAAAGCAGCTTTAAAAATGATAAATATGATGAATTTCTTTTATCTATCAATTGGATAAAAAATTATCGGATTAATTCAATAAAATGGTATGTAATTTTTTAATTGGATTCAAATTCATGTATAGTGTAGTTTTATAAGCATCAGTTTTTAAAAATCATTTACAAATTTTAGCTCCGATATTTTTAACATCAAAACACAGTAAATTTTATTCACTTTATAATACTGATACTGAAATAGTACTGATACTTAATATTACTGAAATACTGATTTCTTTACAAAATTTTTTGATTGATCATTTGTACAATATTATTTGTTATTTAGGATAAAGTAGAAGGAATAAGCAATATATTTCCAAATCCTTTCACAAAATCATATTTTTTTCATATTTTATTTTTAATGCAATATTTTTCTGCTGCTCGTGTTTACCTATTTTCGATAAAAATTATCGGATATGTGCTGTTATTTAAAACGTTTTTACTGAAATATATCCTTAAATTCAAACTAACATGATATTTATTTAACAAGCAATTATATTTATTTTTAATACAAAATTTAATTTTATATTTATAAAAGTTAAGATTATAATTTTTGATCAAAAGAATCGAATAAATGCTATTCTTAAAAATGCCTTTCACAAAATATAACCTTATTTTCTAGCAAAAAATATATTTATTTAATGCAATTATCGTATTTATTTTAATACAAAATTGTATTTTATTGATCAGTTGTATAAAATCATCGTGTTTTATTGTGGTATAAAATGAATTTTATAAAGATATATTTTTTAAATGTTTTTTAAACATATCCTTATATCATGCCATCAAACATGCTCATAGCCATCAAACTTGTTATTTCTTTAATGCCACTATCACATTTGAAGGCTATACCTGTCGTTATAAACCCAAATTCAATAAATGTATCATATTTAAAGATAATTTCTTATTTATATGGACAATATAAAAACAGTACAATATAAAAGGGTTTTATATTTATAAATACTTTATTAATCTAAATGTTGTTCTTAAGTAAGTACTTAATGTACATTAAATTCGAAATTCAAGAAATAAAATGTGGTTTAAATTATTATACTCGTCTGAAATTGCATAGAAATTCAGATATTCAAAATAAACATAAAACAAAACTATAAAATGATTAAAAACTATAAAAAGGACTCTCTTTAAAAAGGATTCACTAGCAAATATAATGACAACTCAAGGAGAACTCAAGAAGAACTACTGGAAGGAACATCAAAACAACATCCAGGACATTGGAATAAATTTCGAATCTCTCTCAGTTTAAATGTCAACGAAATTATAAGGAAAGGCAAATATCACTTTTTTTCACAAAACCCAAAAAATAAATTGAAGTTAAAAATATTAAACAAAAAAAAAACTTAACAGCTTTTCCGCTTAAATTTCTTTATTCGAAATTTATTTTTTTATGGCAAACTGGTTTCTTAAAATTATATTTTATTGATCAATTGTATAAATTATTTGTTATTTTGTAAAAGTGGAGGGGATAAGTAATATCTTTTTTAAATCATTTCACAAAATTTCTTCTTTTTTCTTATACTCTAGAGAAGATCATATTTATTTAATACAATTACAATATCTTATTTTAATACAATTTTTTTTCTGCTGATCAATTGTATAAAATTATTGCATTATCTATTTTCGACAAAATTATCGGACATGTAAGCTTACCATTTAAAATGTTTTTACAAAAATTTATCTTTTATATTCAAACAAACTTAATATTTGTATAAATAAATAATCATATTTTATTTTAATACAAAATTTTATTTTATTGATCAGTTGTATGAAATTATCGTGTTTTTTATTTTTCTATACAATGGATTTTATAAGCCTTATACTATTGCCTTGTATTCCAGCAAACAGAATATTTATTTTAATGCAACTATTAAATTTGCTGGCTGTATCTGTCTTTATAATCCCAAATTCAATAAATGTATATTTAGTTAATGATAAATTCATATTTATATGGACAATATAAAAGAAAAATGTGAATATATTTATAAATATATTATCAATCTAAATATTGCTCTGTATGTAGAATGTACTCAGCTATTTTCATAGTTAAATAAAACTGATCTGTACATTTAAAATGATATAAAGCAATGTGCAGATGTCGTCTTTGTGGGTGATTTAATATGCACTTAAATTCAACATTCCAGAAAAAAAAGTGATGCACAGATGTACTTCAGAATTATTATGCTCGTCGGAAATCGCATAAAATTCAGATATTCAAAAAACATAAAATAAACAACTCTCTAGAAAGGGATTCACTAGCTAGCATAATGACAATTCAAAAGGAACATAACAACTGGAAGGACATGAAAAACACATCAGGACATTAGAATAAATTTCAAATCTCTCTTAGATTAAACGTCAACGAAATTATAAGGACAAGTATCGCTTTATTTCACAAAATCAAAAAAAAAAAATTGAGTTAAAAAAATATTAAGCAAAAAAACTTAAGAGCTTCTGCTTAAATTTCTTTATTCGAACACAAACATATTAATTTTTTCTTTTTTCCAAAGCCATTCTTTTCCATATCATTCTCCACTGATTCATTGCTAATGGTCTTCAGCCAAACGGGCCAAAATACTAATTCTAGAGAAAGATAGAGAAAAATGAGACTTGATGAGTAAATCTATTTTTTTTTTGTCTTAAGGTAAAATGTCATTTTTAGTAATTTGAAAAGCAGAAAAATTTTTACTTTAAATGATTCTGTTTTCTTTTCACTTGGTGCATATTTTCATAATGCCATGAAATAGTTTGCTATAATTAAAGATAAGATAAAGTAAAAATTAAAAAATTATGAATACTCATCATAAAATAATCTCTGTTTCATAATTTCAAACAAATATGTAAGCTTAAAAATAATTTATTTGAGACACATGTAAAAGAGAGATACAATTAAAAAATTACTAATTGTAGCATTAAATTTTTTCTTTTGTTGGTAAATCCATTCTCGCATGAAATTAAATAAAAGACTATTAACATTTATAATAATGTAATCCTTAACACATCTGAATGTAGTTGAAAAATTGTGGAATAGAGACGTCAGAAAAGTGATTATTATTATTATTATTTTTCATATAGGGAATGTTTTTTTTTTTAATTTTTCATATATGAAATGGTTTTCATAAGAATCAAAATTCCTTTTATAAACACAAATATATACTAAAAATAGTTTTATCTCTGGCGGTAGTAGTTTTCAATGGAGTAATATGAAAAATTGTTTTTACGTTTGGCGAAAAGTGTTTTACATATGAAAGATAATGTGGAAGACAAATTACGAATAAAACGAAAAAAGATTATAAGAAAAAGAAGAATGCTACAAAGGCAGACAAATAAATAAACAAATGTGTAAAAAAAAAAGTCTAGTATAAAATAGCTTCATTTTTGTTATTCTTATAATTTAATTATATTTCAAATATTTCATTATGCACAAAATGTACTTTCCTCAAGCCATAAAACTTAACACATTTTCCGTTTAATAATAATTTTTTTAATTTACATATTATACCATCTTTTCCTATATGCAATACACTATTTTATGATAATATTTGCTGAAAAAAAACTTTACCTGCACTTATAAAAACCAATTTTTATCAACACATAATATTCATTGTTTCTTTTATTATTTAACCTTAATAATATTATTACCTATTTTTTGATTCGTTTTTCGTTTCCAAAACTGAATAGCAGGATATTTAAAATTGAATTAAAAACACACATACCGTTTTGTTTGTGATGTCTATGAATATTATCTTAACCTAAAAAAAATATTATGACATATTCTAAATTTTTAAGTAATTTTTCATAATTAAAGAAAAATTAACTGCCTATTTGAAACGAGGTAAAGTAATGTGCAGATGACGTTTTGTGGTTCATTTAATAATCTGCTAAATGTGAAATTCAACAAAAAAAATGTGAGTCACAGATAATAGAGAGTTTTTGCATACCGTAATTTGGACGACCGTTAGCTTTTTCTCCCTAGTGCGCATGCTCATAGGAAACATTATTACAGATACGCATGCGCAATTTTATGAGCATGCGCGCTAAGAGAAAAAGCTAACGGACGTCCAAAATACGGTGTCTGCAAACTCTATCGAACTATTATGCTCGTCTGAAATTGCATAGAAATTCCAGATATTCAAAATAAATATAAATAAATACAGACATACTACAAAATGATTCACTAGCTAGTATAATGACAATTCAAGAGGAACATAAATACTGGAATGACATGAAAAACACAGGGACATTGGAATAAATTTCGAATCTGTCAGATTAAACGTTAACAGAAATTATAAGAGGAAAGACAAGTATTGCTTTATTTCTCAAAATCAAAAAAAATAAATTGAATTAAAAAAAAACTATTAAACAAAAAAAACTTAAGAGCTTCTGCTTAAATTTCTTTATTCGAAAACAAACATACTTATTTTTTTTTTTCCTTCTTAATTCTCCTCAAAGTCATTCTTTTCCATATCATTCTCCACTGATTCATTGCTAATATTATTCTGTCAAACGGGTCAAAATACTAATTTGAGAGAAAGAAAGATAAAAAAAAACGAGACTTGATCAGTAAATCTACTTTTTTTCTGCCTTTGAGGTAAAATGTAATTTTAGTAATTTGAAATAAGAAATGAAACAGATTGCTTAAAGATAAAACAAAATGAAAATTTAAAAACTAAAAATACTCGTAGAGTAATCTCTGTTTTTTACACAATTTCAAACAAATATGTAAGCTTAAAAAATACTTTAGTCAGGAACAATTAAGAGAGATACAATTAAAAAATAGCTTACTATTATTAGCATTATTCTTTTTTTCTTTTGTTCATAAAACCATTCTCGCATGAAATTAAATGAAAGAGCATTTATAATAATGTAATCATTAACATGTAACTGTAGTTGAAAAAATAATTCTAGGATAGGAACGTCAGAAAAGGGATTTTTTCCATGTCTGTTTTTTCCCTCCACAAAATTAAAAATTCCCATTCATAAACATAAATATATTCTAAAAAATAGTTTATCTCTAGAGGTAGTGGTTTTCAATGGTAATATAAAAAAAATGTTGTACTTTTAAAAAAATATTGTAGAAGACAAGTACGAATGAAAATTAACAAAAAAAATGCTACAAAAGCTAAGATTTAAAAAAATAATTTTTAAATGATAGTGAAACAAACAAAATAAAATAATAATGTATAAAAAATTATAAAATCACATCGTTTTATTATCCTTATAATTTAATTACATTTCAGGTTTTTTTATTATGAACAAAATACACATTTTATCACTTAAAATTTAGCACATTTTCCGTTTAATAATAATACTTTTAATTTACTTATAATTACTTAACATCTTTTCCTACTTGGATCTACATTATTTTGAAATAATATTGGCTAAGAAAATCTTATACACTTGCATTTATAAAACCAATTTTTATCAAGACGTAATATTCAGTGTTTCTCAAAAAGTTTCAGTGTTTCTCAAAAAGTTTCAGTGTTACTTAACCCTAAGAATATTATCTTAAAATATTTTCCCTTATTTTAAATTTTTTTTTCATTCCTAATTGAGTATCAGGCTACTTAAAACTGAATTAATAAACGTATATGCTGTTTTGTTTGTGATGACTTAAAGTACATGTATTGAAGTTCTACTAATCGAAATAAGGCTCATTTGAAATTTAAAAAAACCACATAATTATAACAAAAAGGTAACGGAACAATACAAAAAAACAGAAGTAATTCAGCCAAAAAATGATCTTCCAACC
>BPLQ01006395.1:0-15725 GCA_021605075.1 Caerostris darwini
GTTCTATTGGTAGAAAATTGGGAATTAACGAGAAGACAGAAATATGTTGGAACTGACAGATTAAGTATAAGATATAAAGTAAGCGATATAAAAGACATATGTGACATAGATTTAAGAGAATTGGAACAGATACGTGATACAGAATAGTTCTGCAAGCATTATCAGTCTCTGGTATACAGTGAGTTGACCAGTTTCTTTGTGAAGAATCGTGAAGGGGGTTCATTTAAATAGACCTGACGCGAAAAGTAATTGGTCATGATATCGAGTATTGATGTATTATAATTCTGTGTTATTTCCAACAATAAAATATGTAACATTTATTCAAGTGAGACACGGGTCTTTGAAATTAGAATTTTGATTAAGTGCCAAGATCTGATATTCATGTATTTACTTCAAACGCTTTAATAGAATTTAAATTTTGTCATAATTTTATCTTACAATTATACAAAATGTTGCTGAAAATTAGATTCCAGGAAAAAAACAATCCTTAAAACACAAGTATGTTGTTTCCACGGTACGTTAGGATTATAGATTTGGAAATATACGAGTTACTCTTAGTTTTCTAGTAGAAAAATGTACTGCTTCACATTTGTCAGGTTGTAATGATAATTTCCTAGTCTAAAAAAGCTTTATCAAATTTTTTATCACTGCTAAACAAAATAAATCATCTACATAAATTAACAATACGTATGATCTGTAATGAAGTCAAAAATATTTCTCATGTAAATTGTAAACAAAAAAGCATTTAAAACTCTACCTTGTTGTAAGCAGCGAGTAAAAAGCAACGCTATCGAGATATATTGACACACATATATGACGAGATATATTGACACACATATATGACGAGATATATTGACACACATATATGACGAGATATATTGACTTTTTATATTGACACAAATTTAAAAGAAAATA
Source organism: Caerostris darwini (assembly GCA_021605075.1). NCBI lineage: Eukaryota > Metazoa > Arthropoda > Arachnida > Araneae > Araneidae > Caerostris > Caerostris darwini. Next base: position 916 of record BPLQ01006395.1, read on the forward strand.
AAACACACACAAATTACTATCAACAGAAAAATGGACCTTACTTAATTCTAAGAAAATCACAACGAAATAAATAGTATAAGAACAAAAATACCAAATAGAAAAATAGAATGCCCGCAAGTGATTGAGTTATCAGCTTTCAACCGCACAGTCGAAAGCTGCTCCCTAATTACCAAAAAATAAATACTTTCATAAATTACTCTTTTCAATACAGTAAATTCTTTCATTTTATTTAATCATTGTCCCCATCGTTCTAGGGGTATTTTTGTAAATTGTTGTCTGTGTGTTTAATAATAAAGTTGTCATCAGATTAGTATATTCAAGGGGTCTATATTGATACAATAATTACTCATAAAATTAACAATCAAGGTATATTTAATTTATACATACAAACATATTCAAATATGAGCCCCGGAATAAAATAAATGTAGTTTTGCCTATATGAAACAGACATTAATTTGCTGGATTAATTTTTATTATTTTTCAGATTTCATTGAATTATGCAGGATTTTCAAGATAATGAGATTTATAAGAGAGCTTCAGTAAAATACTTATCTTCCGTTATTTCACAACATTTGATACGTTGGGTGCAATCGTTTTCAGAAATGAAATTTATAGGATTATATGTTCAAAGAAACAGTTATATTGCTTTCAAGATTCTTCTCATAATTGACAACATTTACTTTCTTCTACTTCAGTATAGTATTCACATTCTATATTGGGAGATAAAATAATAAAATATATTTAAATTATGCAAAAAAACTAATTTTAGCTTATTACAATCTATCCAAAATGTATATCATCACTAAAATGTTTAAATGTCTTTAAAACTTTAAATATTAATATCTAACTCGAAAATACATATGGCTTCTTCTAAATAATTCGTTTGTTACATATAACTTACACATACTTGATTAAAGTAATCTTTTATAAAATATTTATGAACAAGCATTTTTTTACAAAAGAAATAAATAATCAATAAGTCATTGTTACTTCCATTGCTTCAATGAATTCTGTAGAAACTTTGTGGCAGCAAAATGTATTTTCATACTAAATACCAATTCTCTTAAAGTATATATTTATTTAATGTGATGAATATTATTAGAATTCTGTTCCTTTTATAATTGCTCAAAATTTACATAGTGCTTCAAATATTACTGGCAATTTCTTTAGATGAGGAATAACTATGATGTTTTTTAAAATAATTGGAAAAAATGGATTGATTAATTTTAGAATATTTGGTAAAACTAAGAAATCGTATCTGCTCAAATTCGAATTAAAGCGTATAGAATGTGATAAGCAGAGCTTTACCTAAATGGGTATCGTATAAGAAACTGCTTTTATATTTTTTATTATATTTTTAACATTCACAAAAATGTTCTCAAAAACAAAAATGTTTATGAATTTGTTTGCAAAAAAGAACCTTAATCTTTTCTAGATACTCACCATCGTTTGCAGTGTTTAATTACATACTTTGAAACGGTATAATTTATCGTAAAAATTCTGTTCCTGTGATAAAAAATAATAATAATTTAAAACACTTCTAGAAATTCATTTGCTCTCAGTAGTTTAAGCAGCATATGATTCTTTTCAAATATTTTATTCTTAAAGAAAAAATTTAGTTTACTCAGTGTAAAAAAAAAAACACATTACGAATTCATGAAAGCTTCAACTATTAAGTGTTTTTCTGTCTTATATTAAAAATATATGTCATAGAAAATAAAAACTCATTTTTTCTCTTTAAATATGAAATACGAAAATAGTAATTGAACCATAAGTGTATAAATGAGATACAAAGATAATGTATCAAATAAAATTACCTTTTAAAATGTAAATTATTCATTTTTAAGAAACAAAGTATGGTTTTAAATAGATAATTTCATTTTAAAAATGTTATTATGATTAATATAATTAGATAATAATTCCTTTTTAAAAACTGAGAGGTAGTTATTATGTTTGGAAATATTATATGTACTAGAATATTCTAATTGGCTGTTTGAATAGTTTTCATATCATTTTAAATAATAATGTTAATAATTAATTTTATTGCGTTTAATAATTTAATTTTTTATTATTTAGTCAACTTTTTATTTTACGCAGCTCATGTGAATAATAATGATATACACTTAAGTAATAGGTTTTGAATTAAAGAAAAATATTTTTCTTATTTTTATATAATTACTCTTTGATGTAAAAGAATGTACGATAATAACTTAAAACTAACAATATACATTTCTACGATAATTATGGTATTATAGGTTTTAAAGAAAATGTAGATTATTATACATAAAATTAGTTTTTGAATGATTTTAAAAAAGGCTATACAAATAATGAGAAATCATAGATATTTAAAAGAAAAAAAAATTATTGTTAAAACATTTTGATATTTATATAATAATGAAAATGGATGATAAATATATTTATAGTTGTAATTATTCATTATGTAAATTTTAATAAGAAATTAATATATTTTCTATTACGAGGAAAATTTATTTTCGGACAGTTTGGACAAAAATAATTCTCTGTTTCATACTTTCTCTATTTTCACCGTATTACGCTGCACTTACAGAACCTCGTAACTTTATAAACAGACTCTATGTATCACTTTTTATAGCTCTGTGTTTTATATCCTTGGTATGCATTCCATAGTTAGTGTAATGGATTGTTTTTTCCTTTGTGTAGATATATGTTAAGTAGAAACTTATTTCTGTGAATTCCATTAGATGTTTTCCCGGCTACACCGTTAAATTGCACACACACACGCTACTAGTTGCTTTACTAGAAATAAAGAAAATTGCGTTTGTTGATTTAAAAGCACTCATAGCTTTGTTCAATAGATGCTGTGCGCCTATGTACAGTACAAAATTATATTTGGAATATTATTAAAAAAAAAAAAATAATAATAATGACATTAATTTTTAAAATGCTTCGATTATACGTTTTATTTCTAAGGCAATTTATTAAAATACTATGTCTATGAGGATAATTACGAAATTAAAACAAGGATTAATTTTAAAAAAAGCATATAATTACATACATTAATTTTGCATGTGTGCTGTGAATTTATGTATATCCAGTTATACGTATATTCATTCACAAGTTATGTGCAAGAGAGAAATGATACTAAATGTATTTCTTCATCAAAATAATATATATAATTATGTGTTCAAAAGTTTAAAATATCGGAGCTTATGGAATTTCATTTTTTTTTCTTTTTTTAGGTTTTCTGGCACTGTTCTTGATATCTGTGTGAAGTTTCACGTCAAAATATTCATTAGTATTTGAGTTACGCTTGGCTTTGTGAGACGCTAAGACTGATTCACACCACACCGTGTGACTTCTGGTTATTCTCTAAACTCAAAAGTGAAAGACCACTCCGGGGACACCATTTTGTTTCGATTGAAGAGATTCAACGTGATTCGCCACGCGCTTTGAAGGCCATCCCTGCCGATGACGTTTTAGCATGCATTGAGGATTGGAAAAAAAAAAAAATTGGCAAAAGTTATTGTGTCCCGATGGGATTTCTTTGAAGACGATGAAATAAATTTGGAAGTATAATAAAAGAGTAAAGTTTTGAGTTAATTTTTTGAGCTTTAGTGTATTTTCAACTGAAAAAAAAAAAAATTGGTCTTACTTTTTGAACAAAAAGCACAGTTCTTATATATATATATATATATATATATATATATATATATATATGATTTAAATTTATCTTTAAATATATTTTTTTAGTCATTACATTTGTTTTAGTCAAAATATTTGTTAATAAAGTTTCAAGGAAAATATTCTGTCAAATTATTTCATAAAAGATTATAGTTGAGATAATTGATATTAGTTCTTAGTTTTGAATATTAGTTTTGTGAGAATCAGGGGTTAATTATTATATATTTTCATATCATGAAGTGATGAGCTTTAGTGTATTTTCAACTGAATATTAAAAAACAACAATTGAAGGAACAGTTAAATATATGGTAGTGTTTCATTAATAACAATTTTACAGATAACAATGTGACTTTATATTATTTTATAATAAACGAACAAAAAGTAGTATCTAAAGTACATTAGACTTTCAAGTTTCTTCAATAAAAACAAATATTTATTTTTCATTTAAATATATATATATATACATAATAAAATAAGATTAGCATTTTTTTTTGTTTTCAAATAATATTTAGAGTAAACCAGTAAATATGCAGCAGAATTCCTCTAAAATGTTCTTTGATTTTGTGATAAAATTTTTTTTTATCATTTTTTTCAGATATATTAATGTTTTTATGTTTTTATCCAATATTAAGGAAGATATCTTTTATGCAGTTGCTTAAAAAATAATATTATTTTTTGTAAGTTAATTATTTGCCTATAACCATAATAATTATGTGTCCATGATTTCTGGGCTCTGATGTCCATCACTTACATTGATATTTTCTTCTTATTGAATTTTACATTTTTACATTTTCAATTTTAATCCCTAGAATAAATTTGTGATTTGTTTCGATGATTTTTTAATTTTTTTATATTCAGCTTTCGTTTTTCATAATATTTAATCCATCTTTTGCATTAAATATTGAGATATTTACCAATAACTTTCCAAAAGATATTTTAAGAAATCGATTTCATGAAATAAATTAAATTTTTTTAAATATATTGTAAAAATATTTTTAATTGCGATTTCTTGCCTAATAATAATTTCACTAATGAAGTTTATATAATTTCAAAAATTTGAAGATGAAAATAAATTTTTACGAACAGTAAGAAGAGTCATGATAAACACTAATTCAATTATAAATCGGTTTTATCATGAATTTTTTATTTTGTTTTTGAACGTAGCAAACGTTTTAAACTAAAATTTTTACTATCCGTTTTTGATAACTATTTTCAAGTGTCAATCAGTTTATAATAAATAATTATACGTAAATTATGATTATACTTCTTCATTTTTATAGAATGTATAATCAAGAATTTTAACACTGATGTCAGTAATGGTTTATAGTCATTATTTTACTTGCACATAGAAATTGAGTATTATTTATTTTACAATAAACTAAATCTAAAATAGTCAATATTACTTTACAATTACAGTATGCGCGTTTTTGTAAATGTGGCAAATCTGGTGATTTTGCACAATCACCAGCAACATATATCGATGATTATGTATAATCAAAGAATTGTAAATCCGATAAATTTTGAATAATCACCGATAAATCGCATTCACCATAACATATACGTTATTCAAAATACCTATACCAAAATATAATACCACATAGATTTATGTTTTACTTTTCACTAATTATCTTTCCAAGTCTCTTCTGTAAAAAATAAACTCTTTAGATAAATAATCTTAGTTAAAAAAAATTTATTTTTAAATAATTTTCAGATAAAAGCAATACATATGAAAATATCATTCTTCTAAATTGACATTGCTTCTATGTTACTTCAATTTTTGAAAATACCGTTTCTTCTGCTATTGTCCTACTTTTAGAAAGGTAATTTAAATTCTTTAAAAGTAAACATTTTGTTTATAACCACAACAAATGACGTGTCCTTAAATTCCCTTCCACGATTTTCATCTGGAAGGGAATGCTATTTATAAAACTCATATGTTGTTTATAAACTCATTTCGTCTTTTTGCCATTTTGGAACTTATTCAGCCAGCGGAAAATGAGTAATTAGATTATTAATGCTTTTCAGAAGGATTTTTTTTAACTTAATCAATATTTAATCACTGCAAGCAACATTCACTGACGGCAATAAAATAATTGACGTGTATATTTTACACATGCAAGAATATTATACACATGCAAATCCTTTTCAATAATAGGTTTTTAAGTCTTGAAAAAAAAAAAAAAAAGAGAAAAGTTTATATTATGTAATAGCATTTTTTTTGTTGTGTGATAATTGTTTAATAAAGTAAAGTTTTTGTTATTTAAGTAAAGAATATATATACTTACAACAATTAGAGGTAACACCAATTGTTAATCATTCATTTTTTTTAATTATGTCATAACACTCTTATACTAAAATTTATAAAATTATAATAATATTCACTTACATCATTCTTTTCATTATATAGCGCCAAACATTTTTTACTATATCGAAAGTAATAAATTATTTTCATTACATTGTTTAGGAAAACTTTTTAAATGCAAATTTCTTGAAAAACAAATTCAGATAGTACCGCAGAACAATTAAGGTAAATATCCTTTTATAAATGTACTACATCGAAAAACATGTTATTGTACACTGAAAAATATAAACCTTAATCTAAATAAATTTCCAACTTTCTACAAGAAAGAAGAAATATTTTGAATAAGCAATTTTAAGATTAAAAAGATTTTCTATTGAAGCAAATTTCAGACAAAAGCATTATGTATAAAAGAATCGTTCCTCTGAAATGGGCTCTGACTCTTCTCTAAGATACTATCTATATTTTTCCAATTTTCTACTGCAGGCTTATTATTGTTTTTCTTGCTCTTGTCCTACATTTAGGATAATATCCTTAAGGCAGTTTCATGGTAGGATATTTTGCATTCTTTGAAAGAGAACCACTTTGCTTTTAACCACAAGAACTGGTGTGTCCTTGATTTCTGTGCCCAGATTTCCATTCTTGCAATTCTTTATTCTTAGATTACTTATTTCTCCATTTTGTTTGTCGTTTGTGATTTCAATCACAGGACGAAAATTGGGAAATTGGATCCTTAAATATTTGTTGTTCTTGAAAACATTTTATCTGTTTCTATCATTGTCTCATTATTATACTCAATAATTGCAAGTTTATGTAATAAATATTTTGATCAAGATATTTTTTATTGATCTTTGAAGAATCTATGTTTTACTAAATTCATATTTTGCATCCCTTTTTAATAATACATTTAAAATAGTACTTTATTACTTAACGATTGTTTCAAGGAAGATATTCATAATTTTAGAAATTAACACACTTTAAAAAAAATTTAAAGATAAACAGCTATAATTTATATAATTTATTCCTGAAATATATATATAAGAACAGCCGTGACGGTTTTGAAAATATCTTTTAATTTTCAATTAATATTTTTTTAATGTTAAATATGTTATCTTCATGATCATTTCGTTATATGTAAAAGCTCAGATTAATAACATTATTACAAGTATTGCGTCGAACTTAAAATATTAGCAGCACATCGTAATTAATGTTTTTTAAATAAAATTTCAAGAAATACATCTGTAAACGTTTCCATTATGGTATTGTAGCTTAGTACTTATACGTTTGAACGTTTTTCTTCACATTATAAAATCTATATAGAGAGTGAGATTAATTGCATGTTTTTTGTTCAAATATGTGTAATGATTATAGAACAATTCAGTTGTAATTCTCTGAGCTATTATATAAAAAAATAAATGTTAAAATTCTTATTAATAATTTTCTCAAATCATAAACTGTAGGAGTGTCTTAAAATAAAATATATTAATAAATATATACTATAAAATATATTAATATATTTTATAAAATTATAAAATATACATATATCTTTATAAAATAAGACATGATTTATATTTCAAATCATTTACTACCAAAATCAGATTTTCAGATTGTTAATTTGCGAAAGTAATGCATTGGCATCTTCGTTTCAAATTTCATGGAATGGCAAGTTATATTTGTATATTTATTATTTTTACAAGGAATATAAAGTAAATGTGATTTGTGATTTACTTTAAGAGACACTATTTTTTTGACATCAATAATTAAAAACAAAATACTTGAAAAACATGTTTCAATAAATTTTCTTTCATTATCTGTCAATTGAATATAATTGTATCTTTTTTTTGTGGATATTTTTTATGTGATCTTTTTTTAAATAGTGACAAATATTTCATAAAAGTAATACAATGTATTTCAATGTAATCACAGAGAAATAGATCATAACAGATTAGAATTATATTATTTTGTTAAGATTTGTAAATATTTACTTATTTTAACGAATTAAGTTGTCTAGTTTTTTCTTATAGCAATATGGGATTGTCTACAATTGGAACGAAAGAACTAAATCATTAATTAAATACTTAAGTAGAGAATATTGGAACATAAATGAAACTTAAGTAAATTGTGAGTAAATGAATATTGTATTAAAAAGTATTGCAATATATATGTGAATTTGTTGACTCTTTGCAGTACTTCTTCATATTGCAATACATCGTGTATTATTTCTCATATTTCAATGTATTCTATGAAATACATTTTACAAATTTATTTATTTACCTTTAATATTTTCTGCAACAAGTTTCTCATATTTTCGATTTTCACAATTGTTGTAAATCCAGTTTTTATTTGTTCGCTCTATTGATGTAGTAAGAACCTAACAAAATTTATATTTTATCATAGTGGGAAAAAGCACAAAATCCGATGGTGTAAGAAAAACACTCTATTGAAAGATGAAAATATGTTTTTCTTTGAGATATCATGTATTTCATAGATATTATTCTGATAGAAAAATGTTACATTTTTTATTATAACCTAGTAACAGAGAAAAATTACACGTAGATAGTTTTTTAGTATAAAGGGAATAGAAAATTGTTTTTATTTTTTATACTAGATGTTAGACAGTCAGTTATATTGCAATTCCTTTTACATAGTATAAATAAATGATTATGCGGCTGAATTTAAATTTCTCTTGTATAATAGAAGAACTACGTATTACACAACAGGAAGGTAAATTAGATTTTCTGAAGTCGAGTAAGAACATGTGATATAATGATCTAAATTATGTAGATTCATTAAGAAAATTTATAAGACTTCAAAATTACCCAAATTTTGTAAATTGCAAACATTTCATAAATGTGTAATAATATGCCACTTCGGAAAATAATACAAATTAATGGAAAAATAAAAAAAAAATATATATATAATATATGCACAAGAGAATAAACGTAAGTAAAATAAATGGTAAGTTAGTAAGTTCAAAGTAAGCTTTTTATTTTAAAGTCATGTCATTCGTTAAACGAATAAACATTCTTGCTTTAAATGCTAAATAAATAAATAAATATTTATTTATTTATTTATTATTGCCACTGACGTATTTGATGAAACAGTTTTAAAAAGTATAAAATATATAAAATTTTTTCTTATAATGTGATGCATTAATCCTTTAATTGATACGTTAAATAAATTGATGCCCTTTCATAAATTAAAAAAAAAAAATTATAAAGAATTTATAAATCTATATAAAATGCTGCTTCAAGAAAATAATTCAAAGTAAAGGAAAAATAAAGAAATTATTACATTATTACTTAAGAAATTATTACATTAAATTTATGCACACGAAAATAAATGTCGATAAAATAAATTTAGGTTAATAAGTTGAAAGTGAGTGACTTTTTATTTTAAAGTCTTGTTGTTAGTAAGGCAAAAAAAACGTTATTGCTTTAAATGCTAAAATATAAATAAATACAAAATAAACAATTATGTCTACGAACGGACTTGATGGAAGAGTTTTAAAAAGTATAATTTTTCAAAAAAAAATATTCTTATAATTTTCTGTTCGATGAATTTTCAAATTCCTTGCAAAAATGTAAATTGATCTTATTTAATTTACATTTATATGAATATATGTCCTTATTTAATTTATCTCTTGCACGCATTTAAAAAACAAATAAGATATGTTTTTAGATATTAATTGATATTTCAAAAGCACGAAGAATATGGAAAATCTAAATCTAAGATTGTTCGCCTTCGGATCGTTGTAAATATTTTAATATGCTTTGCAACTCCTAATTCCATTTTATTTTTGGAGAACATGCAGATGTTACCAGATATTAATAATATTTAAAAAATGGCGTCTATTAAATAAGTAATTGTCCTTTTACACAGACCAGTCACATTAATGTGACCACCTGCAAAAAACCAGAATATACACTCTTATATATTCTGGCTTTAAGTGGAGTGTGGAATGTGGTATTAAGTGGTATTTAAGTGGAATTCTTTATATAACTCTACTGCAATGTGCTGCCACCTGGCTTTAGTGATTGGTTATTTCACGTTGACGTCGAAAATAGGTTGTGGTCACTTTAATGTGACTGGCCTCTGTATTGTTATTGTCATTAGCCATAATATTAGGCAACTTTTCTTGCTTAGTATTACAAAAGTTACATTGAAAGGAAAAACATATATTAGTACATAAATTAAAAATATATTTAGATATACATACATATGTTAGTACCAGAACTATTCATCTGTTACAACATTCATATTTACTTAACGGTAAACCATAAAAATGATTGCATTAGCTACCTTTTGTATAAAGATGAGAACAATTTCCATAAACAATATTTCATAAGAAAACCCTTAAAAGCATTCGCTACCTTTTCAAACGTTCCCAATTAATTCAATCAAAAATTATATACTAAAAACATAAAAATACAATAAATTGAAAATGCGTTAATTCAAGATTCGAAGTAGTATGTAGAAGCTACAGAGGTGACAAAATTAAAAATTCTTTGATGTACAGAAAACTGACAGAGCGAACAGCTACAATTGCAGAGGAAGAATGACAGAAAAGACAAGTACATATGCATATATTAGTACATAAACGAAAATTAACGACTTTTATTTCTATAATTTCTTCAGTATGTGTGTATATGACTGCCTTGATGAAAATCGATCAAAAGAGCCTTATTTTATTCCGCGTTTTTAATAGCTTTGTGAAATTTAAAATTTTTCGATTGAATGTAAGACAAGCATTCATTTCAGTTATTCTTAATAAAAAACGTTTATCATTTTATTAATCTTCTACATTTAATGAAAATCAGATTCTACATTTAGTTGTCTTTTATTTTATGAATCTTAGATTATTATTTCTAATAGAAAAATGTATTAAAATAAATGCAAACAAGAACACTGTTAGCTGAATTAAGGCCGGCACCTTTTTAGTAATAATGTTTAATTTGTAAGACATTTCAATTATCAAAGCATTAAATTATTTCAAAACTTTCATTATTAAAAAATTATTCCAATAATAATGATAATATGATAAAGAAATAATTAATTCCATGTACATATGAAAAGGTAGATCGTTGAACTTATCTATATCAGGAAGATTGGAATTTATCATCTTTATTTTTTTATTCGATGTTAAATTCCGATTTTTAACATTTGTGTTTAAATGATTGTTTTGCTTATTAACAACTGCAATATCTGAGCATTGAACCTGTTCATATTTTTTTTTTACTTATTAAATCATGCGGTGTGTATTTGCATTAATTAAATGCATCGAAGAAATGAAGATTTTTATTGTTGTTAATTTATTGCCAAAAAAAAAAAAAAAAAAAAAAAAAAAGAATTGGAAGGTATTGAATTGTATTTTTTAAAAATATTTTCTAAAGAACTTAAATAAATGTAAAAGAAAATAAAAAATGGAAATAAATTTCATAATGTTTTTTTTTTTTTTTTTTTTTTTAGCAAGTATCATTTTACAACAGAATTCCGTGTTTACCTGATAAAATTGAATTTTCTTGCATAAAATGCAAAAGAAAGAAAATCTAGTAAAGCACTTTTATATTCCCAATTTCAACAATTTGTTAGTCTATAGAAATGTATATGTGATAGTAAAATCATCTACCACAAAATGATTCTAACTTTATAAAATTTATGCCGTAATAAAAATAACTTTTGCTGACAACACAAGTTCTCTGATATCAAACGTGTCTTGTACAACAAAAATATTTTATTAAAATTTCATCTGTATGCATTCCTGAACTGGTTACGTCGAAAAGAGTATTGCAGAAAATATAAATTACAATTTTTTTCCTATTGCAAAATATGCTTATATGTATAATATTTTCTAAACTTTTAAAATTTTCTCTTTCGAAGTTAGAAGAGTTCTAAGAAAAACACTGAACATAATTTATATTTTAATATTATAGAATATAGCATAAATCACGTATTTTTACTGAACCTCCTTATAATAGTAAACACAAAATTTTACAACAATATTTTATAAGTTAAATAAATATCGCTCTTATAAAAAATATAATTATCTTCATTCTTTATTATTGTACCGTGAATACAACAAAAATATTAACATTGCAAAGATTTCTGCAGACAAGTTTATCGAGAATACCATAAAGATTGCCAATATAAACAAGCATTTTAACATATTACAAAACTATTTCACTGCAGTTTTAAATTATAGAAATCTTTTATTATTAAAATAGATGACGATATTTATCGAATTAAATATTAGCACAAAAATGGACAATGTTCCAAACTATGTGGTGTGTTAAAATACTGATAATATTATTTTGATTAACTGAATTTTAAATCTGGTATATAATAAGGATTTGAATATTTTCAAAAACATTTATGACCAAAAATATAATAAATTGAAAAAAAAAAAAAACTAAAAAGCCATTGATTGAATACATTTTATTGAAATAATCAAAACAAGCATTTAATAACGTAAAGATACATTTGAAAATATTATAATATTTCAATTACATTATTTCATCCAACTAAAATTGTAATTGGATTAATCATTTTTTTAAATATTTATATATATAAATTACTTTCTCATCACCATTCTCTCATTTAATTGTAGTGAATAAATTTGAAATCTTATTAGAAATATTGATTTAGACTCATCTAATATTGAAGTAGATTAAAGTTAATACTAATTTGATACCTAAAATAAATTGATATTTTTAATTTTTAAAGTAAATATAATTTTCCTGTAAAATTTTGAATAAAAATAATTTATTTATTTTTCTGCAATGTAAGATTTCCGTAATAATTTTATAATTTAAGAGCTATGCTATATAAATATAAATTGTTAACAATAAGAATAACAAGCTTTGCTCTAATATGATTTATAACCAACAATTATAAGAAATTATTAAGTTATTAGTCATTTTTAAACGTGTATTTAAATTTATAAATTTATTAATTATTTGTGAATAATTTAATGATATTAAAATTATTTTAGGGTTTTTCTTTATTTAGAAATATTATTTATCTAAAACCATAATTTTGTTGGACTTAATTTTCAATTACTAAATCAAAGAGCTTTATCCTGTAAAATTTTAATAAATCGAACTTTGTACTTTGTTAATTAAATAATTACAGCACAATTTATTTATATTATATTAAAACTTTTTATCAAGATAAATAATTTTTATTTATAATAAATAAGTATTTCTTTGTTCACAGCATGTTAAATTTATCTTCCTTTTTATATGCAGGCTGATTATAAAAAAAAAATACCATACATACATACGAGCCTGTAACTATCATGTCGTTCACAAAATTAAATAAAGTTTTCGTTTAAGGTATTTTTGAGGTATGAGCTCAAGAATCATTTGAAAAACAGGAGTTAATCTCAACAGTTATAGTTATGGGGACAAAATTTCCAAAATTTCAAATGGCAACGCCTATTTTTTAGAGGAATGTGATATTCATATTGAATTAACATACATAGCGTTGGAACTGTACCTGTAGCACGAAAATGACCGGTGCTAAATAGACAAAGAAGTACAGAGAAAATAAGTATAGAACTCACCAGAACACGACATTCTTTTCTAATGATGTCACATTTCACACTGTGTCGTCATCTCTGATATCAGCCTACTGAATCTCCCTCGAAATGAGAGGACCAAGAGACACACATTGCCAGATTCGATGTAAGACCACAATCTAAACATTGTTAAAGTATCACCGTCAGTCTCTGATGTCTTACTACGAGTAGGTGAAAGAAAAACCACTGTGAAATGCATGCCATGTATCTTGCTTTCTTGCATCCTGAACAAAACTTCGCTTACAGAGAAACAACTTTAGAAAATTGTAAAGAATTATTACCTGAATAGACAAAATACCACAGAGACAATAATTGCATGCCTACATGTATTACACAATAATTGCATGTCAATCATTGCATGTCTACCGCAGAAACCATAGGCTATGTCATGGTACGTGTATTGTAAAATCTGTACGAGACGTAGTACGCAAATTTGAAGAATCTGGTTACATATGCGATTGATTTCGACCTGGAAAACCATCTGTTTCTCTCGAGGCTGTTGCTTAAATCTAAGATACAATTAGCGAAGTTCGTCTTGTTTCGCGCATTCTAAGTTGATGAATTCTACGGTAAAAAATTATGGTCTCTGTACTTCACTTTTTCTCAGATTGGTTCCAGTGTATACCGATGTGCTATGTATAACCAACCAGTCCAGTGTATAACCAACTATAGCTGGATTTCGCGATTGAATTCCTCATCCAGAATTGTAATGATAACAGCTGCGCTTTAAATAATCTCTGGATGGACAACGTTCGTTGACAAGGTCCATCTTGACTAGTAAAGTGAATTCGAAGAACTGCGTAAAATGGCAGACAATTATCCCCATGATGTTGTTGCTATACCGTTACACGAAGAAAAAGCCAATGTGTGGTAACAGCCACTGTGCGGTATAACAAACAATTTCATCCTTATATGTTACTATTTTGAACAGGTTACTACCCAAGGTCTACAAACGCGTACTGTAACGAGTGGTCGCTATCTAGAAATTTTGACAAGAAAATGTCGAAACCTTCAATGGATTCCTCTTGCTGTGATACATGCTTCAGTTCTATCCATCATCATCCACATGAAAATTGTCATGATGTGTGAAGAATGTGCTGAAAATTCGTAAAACGCAATAAATTATTTTGCTTCATTTTGAATTTCTGTAATTGTCTTTTATTTTAACTTTTATTCTTATTGTGTTTAGCGTCGGCAATTTCCATGCTATAGGTACCATTCCAACGATATTTATAGATTTTCATTATAGAGATCACATTCCAATATAAAAGT
>BPLQ01006399.1:0-16570 GCA_021605075.1 Caerostris darwini
GTACGCTCTCACTTCAGTTTGTTACCAATCACAAAACTGAATTATGTTTCTTACAGTAATAGAAAAAAGTTTAACACTGGAATCACTATTATTATTATTATTTTGACGGTACATCATTGGCCTGGTGTTTTATTTGTTGTGACTAATCCTCATTGTTTTTGCAGTGCGGGACGGACATCCCATGAGTAGTGTACTTATGGATGGAGGAGAAAAGGGCAGCTTCTGTTGTGAGGGAGCACATGTAGGTAGAAGTCTGACTTTGTTTCGTAACACTCTTACGGTCAAATTAGACCGGGACCTACAGCAAAGTGGTTTCCGAACCACTACTAAATCTCCATGGCACCGTCGGGATTCGAACCCGAAACCTGTAGCATCGAGCGACCGACATTCGGCCATTCAGTCCCCGTATCATTTGTATATATCACGAGAAGTCCAATGATTGGATGAAAGAGGCCTTTTAGGGTGACTATTTTACCTTCGTGTGTCAAATGAGGATAAAAAAACTTAGAAAACTTTCACCAGCTATTCTTTTTTGTCAATGCCAGAAACTTATACACGTTTGTCACAATCGCTATCGAGATTTTCCGTTTATGAAGCAGCGATTGCAACAGATACTGCCAGTGGATTAGCTTAGAATCTGATCCTTCCTACACGCTATATGAGAAAAACCGGGAAAAAAAATATCTTACTGGGCTAATATTAGCGGGCTTATCTAGAAATAAGTCGATCCGAGTTTGGTTTCAAATAAATTCGAAAAAAGCTTTGAAAAGTGAGTTTACTTGGCGGAGTGCAGTGTACAAAACAATGTCTTGAATTAAATTTTCCAAATTTTAAAACTTTACAGGTAGAGTTTTCTTTTTCCTCTTGTCAAATTCCAGATATTCACACACAGAATATAAAATCATCTCAGATAAAAATAGCATATTAGAATTAATACATCAAAATCTTAAAATGGTTCTTTTTGCATTTTTAAATGCTGTTCTCACTCTTGTGAGCTTTCAATAGATTACAGAGATTTATGAACCAGATATCGAAAGAGTAATTAATTAACTACATGCCGGAAAAGATAAAGGAAAAAAATTATAATTTGTAAATGCAAATTTTAAATGCTTTTTTCTCTCTCTGTAAATATTTTTTGACATATTACTGTATTTAAGACAAAATATTTTCTTTAAAGTTAATGAACAAATTTATATGCAAAATATTGAATTCTAAAAAAGAAAATTGTATCTCAGAGCAAGTTTTACTCATTGATTAAGTTTTTAGCTTATTTTCTATTAATTTGGTTTTCAGAACTTATGCAGAATATATTATAAATATATTATTATAAAAGTTACAAAATCAAATTTAAAGTGGCGAGTAGTTTAATTGTTATTTCTTTAGAGTCATGATACTATGTAGTACGCTAAACAATTTTTTTGTAGAACTTTCCTAAAATACAATTTTAAATAATATTTAATGTGCTGTCAAATCATCAAAAACTTAATTTTTTCTAAATCAACAGTTTAATTTTCGATTGTAAAATTATTTGTAATTTTTTGTATAGTTAAATATTTCACTTTTCAAAAAATTGCAAACTATTCTGTAAAAAAAAATAAAGCTACTATTTATAAATCATTAGTATAATTATTATATTATTTATAATTTATAATTGTAATGTAATTAATTATAATTTATAAGTTATTTAATCATTATTATTTATGATTAAAATATGTACGTAACAATATGTCAAAATTATTAAATATATTAAACATATTAAAATTAAAATATAATAAAAATTATTTATAATTATTTTTAATTATTTACAATAATCATAATATAACTATAAATAATAGTTATTAATTATAATTTTAAATATAATTAATTAATTTATAATTTTAATTTTAATTATTTAAAATTTTGATTTTAAAATTGAAATTTACCGCAATTAACAACCAAGTAAAAAATTATTAAATGCACCCAAAAATATTTTGTACAGATAAAAAAATTCATGCAATAATGGTTTTATCAATTAACAATTTTCTTAAAATTTAAAAAATTATAAGGAGTTTTTAATCAACTTTTTATAAATATATTCATGTTCTTAATTATTTAAATTCTTTTTTCAATTCATTTTTAGAAAAAATAAGTTATAATAATAATAAATATTAAATTTTTAAATAACAATAGATTTGTCAGCTCATATAATTTCAAATTCCTTTTATTTAAAGGAAGGAATTTTGTAAATATAAAATAAATAACTGACGTTTCAAAAAATTATAGGATGACTCAAATATTTAAAAAATAAAATTGTTACATTTGACTTTGAAAATGATTTCGCTCGGTTATTATTAAAATATAACAGCAAACAATAAAACATAATTTTTAAACGCTATATAAATCTTAAGCATTGATTAATTATGAACATTTAAATAATAAATTCATGAATTCCATTTTTTTAAACAAAATTTCCATAAATTATACATTATTTAAAGAAAATTTTCAATCCACACAATTGATACTTGTATGAAGAAATTTTTGATTATAAATAAAGTAGATTTCTACTCATTAAAATTTTCTTTTAATTTTAATTCTAAAAATTAAAGAAATCTGATTAAAAATTTAGTCTTTCCTTTTTAAAAATTTTTAATACTTTCGCCGTCTAATCTTTTAAAAAATTGGAAATCTATTAAATTTAAATCTTTAGAAAAACCTTTAAATCTAAATGTTTTAAAAATTAAAATCTATTAAAAATTAAATCTTTAAGAAAAGAATGTTTATCTTTTCTAAAGATACCTGAATTTTAAAATTAAAATATACTTCATTTAAATATTAAATAGAAAATCAGTAAATGTATCAAAAAATGCTTTTACAGATAAAAAAATTTCATGCAATAATAATTTTATTAATTAACAATTTTAGCAAAATTTAAGTATAGTTTTAATAAATTTTACAAATATTATTCATGTTCTAATTATTTCTTCTGTTTATTGCTGTTTTAAAAATATCAAATTAAAATTAAACAAATTAAAATGAACTCTTTATCATGTGATGCATGCAGCAAGTGCTTAAGATTAAAAAAAAAATTTTTTTTTTCAACAAGGTCACCTTTCAAAAAAAAAAAAATAATAAATAATAAATATACACAAAATATTACTATCTCATAAAAATGCAAAAATAAAAGTAACCAAAATATTAGTATTCGTATTTTATTAAACATATTAAGTAAAAGAAAAAGAATCAACAATTGTCTAAATAATTTATTCGTTTAATTTCAAGCATACAATAACTTATTCTTTTTGCCGGTTACTTAATAAAATACAAAAATAATTCTAATAAGAACAAAAAAGCTAAATAAAATCCGTAGAATTAAAAAAATCACTAGAAAGAACATGACCCTTACCTTTCTGAACTCACAGTAACATCTAGAATCACTTCCGTAAATTAATTTGTTTTTTTTTAAGCATAGCCAATCGATCATGTTAAGAATTCAATAATTGTTCTCCATCATTCTAAAGCGCATTGCCATTCCGCTAGGAGAAATAATATCCCTTATAATCGTCAAGAGTTCTAAAACACAAAAGAGCAAAAAACACGATATTGTTCAGTCGGTAGAATCGAACCGTGCATTTTGGATCTGCTGTCACTACGATAGTGCAAACGCAGAAGATCCGGAGATCGTTTGGCGCAGGAGCTGCGCTTGCGCGTTAGCCTTCTACGGAGTTCTGGCAGACGATATTTTGCAAGCGATTTTATTTCTAATGTATGTATATTTATATTTCTAATGACATTCGAATTTTGAATTGGAACAAACGGATAATAAAAGATGGCATGCTTTTACTTTGTGTTGTCTTTCAACTTGACAGAAAGGAAAATTCGTAATGAACAGGAATTTTGAAATGTTTTGGGACAGTTAACTAATCAACAAGCAATCAAAATTTTTTATTATCTTATTTTTTTAACTTTCATTTAAAATTTGCTTGGTGCATTTTTGTTTGTTACTTTTAAATTCAAGTGTCTTTATGGAATTCAATTTTTTTCATTTTTTTTTTTATTTTTAAATGTTAGAACGACAGATTATGGTCTAGAATTTTGGCATAGAAATTTATAAATTGAAATTTGAATACTGATGTATTCAAATTACTAAAATACAAATTAACTTATTGATTTTATTTAAACTTATTCATATATTAATTACGTTGAAGATAAACTTACGAAACTAACGAACCCTTCAATGTGCAGAGTTTTTACCAGATTGAACAATTTTTAAATATGGTTCTGTGTTAGAAATGAAAATTATTTGAATTTTGTATCACCTGTATGAATTATCTTGTTCATCTACAGTTAGAGAACATTTAATTCTGAACAAAATTAGGAAGTATTTTGCAGTAGCTAATTCATAAATTTACTTACATTTATATTAATTAGCCTGTGAGATTTACTTATTGCTGATCAAGTGAAAATAACGTAAGATTATGCTATTTTCAAATCTATCTTTTTAAAATACTTGTTCGTTTTTTGAAAGTCCCATTTTTGCTTATCTAGTTACAAAGCAAAAATTTATATTCTTATGAAAAAAATTGTAATTTCTGTCATATTTTAATTAAAATATCGACTTTATGAAATAATATTTTAAAAAAATAAATATATTAATTAAAAATAGGAAATAATATTTTTATTATTTATTGTAAATTAAATAAGATTTTATTAAAAATATAAAAAAATCTATTTTGCATTTTTTAAAATATCCTTTAATGAAATTAATAAAGGTACTTAATTTTATTTTTTATTTTCACAGAAATAAAAATGTGACATCTATTGACATAGATGAATAAATTTATTCCTCTTTAAAAAATATTAAAAATTTTAATATACAAATACATAAGATTGATAATATTAACTTCCATAAGCATATTTTATTTTTTTAAAAATTTCATTACATATTACAAGTAAAGTGTTTACATATTGAAACATTAATTGTTACTTTTTAATCATCTACTGACAAGGCAAAACATATAGTTCTAATGAAGGATTTTGTAAAAAGTTTTGAAGCAGAACGGAATAAATGCCATCATACCAAGATATTTTCCTGGTTAAATAAAAAAAGAAAATATATTTTTTCAAACGCTGGTGTTTTGATCAATTTCAACTTAATTTCATTTAAATTATATATTAAAATATGTAATACGTAAAAAACTAGAAGCAAATGGTAATTGCATATATTTTGAAAGTTATTCACAGAGGTTTGAGTATTTTAATCCTTCTTCAGATAGATGTTTTCTTTTCCTCGAAAAAGAGCAGGTTTAAGGAAACTATTATTGTTCTCATAACTATCTTTTTCTACAGACAGCAATTAAAAGAAAATAACGTAAAAAATTTCCTAAATAAAAAGAAAAACTGAAAGTTAATGACAAAAAAAAACTAATTATACCAAACGATTTTTTTCTGAATTCGTTCCAAATGAATAAATAAGAAAATCTATATTTCTAAAAGGAAAAAAAAAATTGTTCTTAATTAATTTCCTTTTACATTACTATTTCCTGTTATTCAATCAACTTTATTTTATTGAATCATAAAACTTTTTACCCATGCCAATCTTATTCTCGTATATTTTATTTCTGAATTTTTTTTTCATTTAGAAATGAAAAAAATTCCATAACCATTACATTTTTTCAACAAAAAAGAAAAACTTTTTTTTATTTATTTCGACCATTTCAGATGTAGAATATCATTTGCATAACATAAGTATTTTTTTTTAAATTTAAAAAAGGTTTTTAAAAAAACGCAATAAATTATATTGGAGAAATTCCAATTTACATTTTTATAATCTTTAGTACAACTTATATATATATATATTTTTTTTCATAATTTACTGCTCTTAAGGAAACATTTATAAATTTCGAATACAATTTTTTTTATAACAATATGTGATTTTTTTAAAGTTTTAAATCATTCCAATTTTTATGAATATTCAAAAAGAATTTTAATGAAATGATTCTATAAAAAGAAATATTAATATATTTTAGTTTTCATTGGGAAACATACTCTTCCACATCATATCAACGTTCTATGCGATTTTGCAAGTCACGTGAAAAAACGTCAAATTGATACATGTTCATATTGCATTAATATTGACGATATTAATGCACAATCACAAACATTTGACACAATCACAAATAGTGACTAGAAGACCAAAAGCAAATCGCCATTACTTTTCCAACCCTCGCCTAGCCGTATTTCAATTTTACTTTAAAATAAATAATTTGTTGATTGCTGAAATGTAACTTAATATGAACTAAACAATCGAATATTAAATTTTTTTTATTTAATTTAAATTTTCGTTTTTGTAAAATTCCTACTATTAGTTCACGCTCCCTATATATCTTGTTCAGATTTTCAATCGTTAATATAATACTTTTTATTCATACACTCAAGTTCAAATACATTTTTTTAAACTTGTAGTGGATGACATTTAATGTTAATACAGTTTTTTTAAATATTAATTAATTAATTAAATTTAATTAATTAATTTTGGGTTTTTTAGATTTAAGTTGCTTGTACCTAATAATAGATGGCGCCAGATGTAAGAGGAAAACTTTAACTTTATTTATAAAGGACTTTCTGTAATATAGTGAAAAAAAAGTAGGAATTGTCTTTAAAATTTTTTTTTTATATTACTCGTTTAATACTAACTAGAAAATCTAGACCTTGTAAATAACGTGCTAGCTTACATTTAGGATCCCTATTTATGTAATCTGTATATATATATTTCAAAATTTGTGCGTGTATATCCGCCTAAAAAAGGCCACAATTCACATCTAAATTTTACCAAAATTTCCAGGGATACTTCTAATACAAAACCCGAATCAAATGAAAAAAAAATATTTTTTCGAAATTGGATCAATATTCGTTAAGAAATTATGCAATTAAATTTATACCAACTTCACGACCTTTTCATGGTTGACTTATTCTTTACGCTGATGTACTGTTCATAGACAAGGTTAACTAAAACACATATTAATATATAACATATTATATATTAATATGTTATATATTATTATATAATATGAATATTATATATGCTTATAATAAAACATATTAATTACTGAATTGCAACCACCTAAGATTTTGTTTAATAAATAAAAAATAACTTGTTTCTTTATTTTTAGCTCTCTCTAGCAGTTTAATTTATGATAATTTGGGAGAGCAGCAAGGCATCTACTAAAAACTGCAGCAGACGATATCCGATTAAAAAAAAAATCGAATAGCAGTTTTATCTTGCCAGAAGACTATTGCTAATCAACCTGGCCCCTATCTGCAGTATTTTTTTCAAATAGTAGCAAAGTCATCAAATTCGTCAAAGGACTCTTAATTGTACCTATAACTTCAGCTTTTCCGATCTCTTGCTTTAATTGTTCTCAAGCAAGAGATGTTTTTCCTAAATTTTAAATGTTCTATTTTTATTTATTAATATTCTATAATTTAAGCAACTACATTTTATGCAAATTTTTAACTAATTTAAGATGTGGAGGTATTGTGGTTCTTAAAACCACCTAGGAACTCCGTAACAGGTACGCCCGTTGCCCGTTGCCCCATCAAATTCACTCATTCAAACAAAACTACTTTCTCGCTATTTAAAGCTGGGAGAAAAGCCTCCTACTTCACTGATCCCGCATAATTACAATCCCGTTATCTAAGAGTTATTAGAGAGTTTTTGCATACCGTATTTTGGACGTCCGTTGGCGTTTTCTCCTCAGCGCGCATGCTCATAGGAAACATTATTACAGATACGCATGCGCAATTTCCTATGAGCAGGCGCGCTGGGGAGAAAAAACTAACGGACGTCCAAAATACGGTATGCAAAAACTCTCTATTAACTGAATTAAGGAAATAATAGAGAGTTTTTGCATATCTCATTTTGGGCGTCCATCAGCTTTTTCTCCCTAGCACGCATGCTCATAGGAAACATTATTACAGATACTCATGCGCAATTTCCTATGAGCAGGCGCGCTGGGGAGAAAAAGCTAACGGACGTCCAAAATACGGTATGCAAAAACTCTCTATTAACTGAATTAAGGAAATAATAGAGAGTTTTTGCATACCGTATTTTGGACGTCCGTTGGCTTTTTCTCCTCAGCGCGCATGCTCATAGGAAACATTATTACAGATACTCATGCGCAATTTCCTATAAACATGCGCGCTGGGGAGAAAAAGCTAACGGACGTCCAAAATACGGTATGCAAAAACTCTCTAATAATTGGAGTTAGCTAATTTCCTAGAAGAAAGATCCTCTTATCTTACTTACCCTGCAGTGCTGATCTTTCAACTATTACCTTTTTTTTACAAATTAGCTAAGCCGTTGATTAACTATATCAGCAAAACATAACTAGGTGGTCCCCGGCTACAGGAAATAAAACATTTTTAGGCTTCATTAATTAAATTAAAGTATGCATGAATATATCCATCATCTTATATTTAGAACTCACTTTATTTTTCGTATTTCCTGTTAAATTCTATTTTTTTTTAACAAAAGCTCTGATGAAAATATAAATCATGTTATTTTTTTATTTAATGGTGGTCTGACAAATTGTGAATAAATATCGATTAATAAAAAAATTTGGAAAGTAAAATATCAATAAAACAGTTTAACAGAATATCTGGAAATAAATAAAAATATATTTAAAAGTATTACAATCCCATAAACAAAAACAAAAGTTTGAAACAACTTTAATTTAAATTCTTTCAACATATTTTAGATTAAAGAAAATTTTTAATTCGAGCCACCTGATAGCGTCTTATGGCAGAAAATATTTTTTATTTAATTAAAAAACTAATTAGAATATGTTCATAATTTTTTTTGTCTCTAGACACAAGATTAAAGAATAATTTATGGGGAAAAAACGTTAGAACACCAATTGTTATAATTTTTAAATTATACTGGAATTCTATAAATCCATTACATTACAAACATTCTTTTTTATATACATAGGTAAGCAATACCCTTTTATTTAATTATATTAGGTTGGGGAAAAAGAAATCCATTATTTTTTCGATAGATGGCTGTAGTGATCGATATCACGTAAAGTATCAATTAAACAAT
Organism: Caerostris darwini; assembly: GCA_021605075.1. Classification (NCBI taxonomy): domain Eukaryota; kingdom Metazoa; phylum Arthropoda; class Arachnida; order Araneae; family Araneidae; genus Caerostris; species Caerostris darwini. The sequence continues at coordinate 9,080 of BPLQ01006399.1, forward strand.
TTCAGATTTATGCTCGTTAGAAAGGTGGCACTTCGTACTAAAATAATTCTTTTTCTGTTTTTTGTTTGGTCCATTCAGTTGGGAGTTACAGGGTGTTAAAAATGGAAGTGAACAAAGAGAAAATTCGGTACATTTTACAGTTTTTCTTTGACAAAGGCGAAAATGCAAGCCAGGCGGCTAAAATTGTGAATGGTGTTTATGGTTCCGATACTGTAACAGCTAATTATGTGCAATTTTGGTTTCGTAGATTCCGTTCAGGAATTTTTGATGTTAAAGATGCACCTCGCACAGGTAGGCCGGTCGTCGAAAATGTCGATAAAATCGGAGAAATGATCGAAGTTGACCGGCATGTTAGCAGTCGTAACATCGCCCAGGAGCTAAAGATCGACCATGAAACAGTTTTAAACCATTTACACAAAGCTGGATTCAAAAAGAAGCTCGATGTTTGGGTGCCACACCAATTAACAGAAAAAAACATGATGGATCGAATTTCCATCTGCGAAGCCTTGGCCAAACGGAATGAGATAGACCCATTTCTTAAACGGATGGTGACTGGAGATGAGAAATGGATCACATACGATAACCCTGTGCGAAAACGATCGTGGTCAAAGAGCGGTGAAGCACCTCAAACGGTGGCCAAACCAGGACTAACGGCCAGGAAGGTTCTGTTATGCATTTGGTGGGACTGGAAGGGGATTATTTATTATGGGTTGCTTCCATATGGCCAAACGCTAAATTCTGATCTCTACTGTCAACAACTGGACCGTTTGAAGACAGCGATTGACCAGAAACGGCCAGAATTGGCCAACAGGAGAGGTGTCGTGTTCCACCAGGACAACGCTAGGCCACACACATCTACAGTGACTCGCCAGAAACTTCCGGAGCTTGGTTGGGAAGTTTTAATGCATCCGCCATACAGTCCGGACTTGGCACCAAGTGATTATTATCTTTTTCTTGCATTGCAAAATTTCTTTAATGATAAAAAATTGGCATCTAGGGAGGATTGTGAAAATCGAATACTAGAGTTTTTGTAAATAGAGACCAGGACTTCTATGAGAGAGGCATTATGAAGTTACCTTTAAAATGGCAACAAATCATACAACAAAACGGTGCATATTTGACCCAAATCGGACAATCCGAAGCATGTTAAATAAAGTCCTGAAGTTCATATAAAAATAATGGATTTCTTTTTCCCCAACCTAATATTAGGAAAAAAAATTCCTAATTCCTAATAAACAGGAATTTGCCCCTCGCGTCTTGTTATAAAGAATAAATAAATGAATAGTTTAAAAAAACTAAAAAACACGCATTTAGAGTTAATCAAACTGAAAAGTAAAAAATAATTGTTAACATAAGAATAAAATGACTGACGAGAAAATGAATGTCACTGTTCTAAAAGCGTGGGGTACTCGATATCAATCGTTATAATTTTTCACCAGTTTCATTCCGAAATGCAGAATTAGTTTTACAATGTCCTACAAAGCACCCCACGCTTTTAGAACAGTGACATTCATTTTCTCGTCAGTCATTTTATTCTTATGGTAACAATTATTTTTTACTTTTCAGTTTGATTAACTCTAAAAGCGTGTTTTTTAGTGTTTTTAAACTATTAATCTATTTTTACTTTTTAGTTTGATTAACTCTAAAAGCATGGTTTTTTAGTGTTTTTAAACTATAATATTTAAATGAGGTCCCGGTATGGAGGACTGGAACTATAGTTCTTACAATAATGTAATTGTGAGTAAAACAAAGGCTATCGTTTAAAGTAGGGCAAAATCGAGCCCAAAGAGTCAGTTACAAACAAACATACAGGTGAAACTAAAATAAAAGCGTATTAAAAAGAATAAACTGTTTTCTTTCTGAAAGATGCCTGTAAATGTTTCTTCGCAGCTTTAGTAGTGTATATGAGGAGAAACAAATCTCCAGGGGGAAAAGTCAGTTACATACATACAAACATATAGGTGAAACTAATAAAAGCGTATTAAAAACTTAAATAAAATTCTTAAAATAAATTTGCAAAATACATGGTGATTATAATTAAAGTCACACTTTCAAAATGTTATAAAAAAAGAACCAGAAGTCAAAACGAGTTCAAATTTGAATTGAAGATATTTGAAGAATTGAAGAAGGGGAAAACCATACGGCATCAAAAAAAGTTCCAAAGTGCATTAATAGATTGGCGCTGTAAGCGGCCACAAAGAAAGGGAATTCGGCTGCCGGCGATATTTTGATTCGAAATTACAACGTATGTGGCATGAGTTGCACATTAAACCAACTGTACTAGCCAACATTCAATGGGCTTGATTGTTTCGGTTTTCTTGACGAAAAAAATGATTTCCAATTCATTCAATTAGTTGTGACACTGTTAGTGAAAAACCCATCCATCACGGCAAGGTCATACCAAATTGGATGGGAAAAATTGGTGGAACTTTTTTTAAACTTTTTTTTTAATGTCATACCGTTTCACTCTTCTTTAACTATCTTCAGTTCAAATTTGAACCCATTGTGACGAGAGGTTCTTTTTTTACAGCATTTTGAAAGTAGGACTTTAATTATAATCCCCATGTATATACGATTCTGCAATGGAATTCATATACATATTTTCTTTCTGTATTTCTTTCTCATAATCTTTAAACATTGTAAAAATATAGTGTGCACCTAAATGAAATAACAGAGTTTTCGAAGTCAACGTATTGATTTTAAAAGTGAGATTCAAAAATTTTTACAGCTGCTAGTTACCCAACGAGCAACGTCGTCTCGACCGGAAATGAATATTTTTCACTCCTGCTCTGCGTTTAGAAAGAAAAGAGCAAACACGGTAACTGCGTCGGAAGTTATTTAAAAATTAAATTTCCCATGCATTTCATTTTTGTGCATACTTAGCGAGTGGAGAATTAATGCAAGGAAAAGAGACACGCGCACTTTATAGACTAGAAATATTAACTTACTTGAAACATACTATATATTATCTCTCTCTCGTTTTATTTCAACCTCAGTTTTGAATACAAAATTACCTTAATTAAAACGTTTATCTCAACTTAAGGTTAAACTTTATGCAAAACTGCATGTGTGTACATTTATTTTAAAACTCATTCTTTCTTCCAGAATTAAGATTTGTATTTTTTTTTTATATTAACAGAAATCAGAAAAAAATGGAAATAAAACTGATTAATGAAAAAGATCGTCTTCTTTTAATTATGTACCATTCCTCAAAATATTAAAAATCAAGAAAAATAAAGCGTTTTTATTACGTATTAATAATTATATAATATTAATTATAAATATTTGTCTATCTATTGTAGTGAATTATTATTGCGAAGTAAAAAATGTAAAATCAGGGGACACCACGGTATTTTCAACATTCTTCAAGTGCCTTCAAGAGCTGTCACGTCGCTTCAGTTCATTTTTCTAAAAGAACGGCTTTATCACAAATATATATATAAATATTTATATAATATTTTTATATAATATTCTATAAATTACACTTTGTTGGTCTTTATTTGACATGTTTTTAAAATTAATATAACATTAGTGTCTTCAAAATCTCGCACTATAAAGGAGAAAAAAAGTAAATTTCATAAAGCTAGCTTAAGTGAAATTCGATATTTTTCCTTTAGTTCTTATATTTCTCTCTGAAAATAAAGAAGACGAATTACTGTATGACAGTATAACGGCTAGCTCAGGATATTTATTGCAAGCACCTATAGATAGATAGGGGACGGAAAGTTTCCACTGAGCAAAGAGTCTTCATCCCTGGAGGATTTAAGGATGGATTGTCATGATGAGAAACTACATTCATTTTACTTCTTTCCAAAGGCAGAAATAGATAAGGACTGTCAAAATGAGACATTTTTCAATTCCAAGAACACAACATTTCTGAACTTATTACATTTGCAATAAATCTTACAAGGATACTTTTTAAAAAATGGAGTATGTAATAAATGGGAGTTGACGATAGCATTAAATGCATTTTACAGCAAATGCAATGACACAAAATGTCATATATTCACCGATTGCGAATATAAGAAAGAATAAAGTACAAAAAACAAAAATCATTAAGTGTTAAACTTTCGTCTTCTTCAGTGGCACTACAGCCCCATAGTGGACCAAGGTCGTCTATCTACTGACAAATTCATAAACATGATATGTTTTCTTTTTCCGGGGTAGGACTGTCAAGGAGGGGGGGGTAGTTCCAGGGTAGGGCCTACGCCCAACTGTCATATTATACCTACGGTTTAAAGTGAATTCCGAACCACTACCGCCGGGACTCGAACCTTATGGCATCCAGTGTCAGAGCGCCAGACACTCGTCCATCAGGTTCCAATGACTAACTTTAGCTGGGGGGGGGAATGGGAGAAAGAAGATTACATCAGACAACAGACTTTTTTTTTCTCCTTAACGTGTGCCACGTTAAACTGTACGTCCCTGTCTAATTAGCCTAAAGTGTGCACAAGATGACCGTAGAGCAACAAACCAACCAACCTTAACTTGTGTTGATTCAAAAAACATTGAAGCTAATATTTTAACGTATCTACTACCTATTTATTAAACTTAAAGTCGAGTCATTTATGTTTTATTCTTTCATTAAAATCTGAAAATAGAATTTATTATATTATTAAATTTAAAATCTGATAATAAATCTTAAAAAAAAAAATCACATATTATGAAACGGACCGTAGTCAGTGCAACTCTAGCTTAGAAAGTTATGTTGAATTTTTTATTTTTCACCTATAATTTAAACAAGCCATAAATGTACCGTATTTATAGCTTGTTCAGTAAACAACACACTAATTAAGTAGATATGCGTTTTTGGGGACATACTTCTTTGTTATGAGAAAATGCAGTTTTAATACGATATATGTTTATAGTAATCCAATGAAATATGTAATCCACAGCCCCCCAGGGTTTTTCACTTTCGATCCGTTTCTGGTAATAATTAATAAGCAACGTGTTTGCGTTAAAGAAGTGTTCAAAATAAACACATGAGGATCATCTCTTCATTGTTTGGAAGTCAAAGTTGGACCAGAAGAAATCAATTGGGGTTGACAGAAAAATATGACATCTGAACACGGTAATATTTATTTAAGTTAACATGGATAGTTTCAATTTAAATTGATAAGGGACTACAAATATCGAAAAAATTACAGAATAGGATCAGCCGGGATTTGGCGTCTAATATGAGATAAGAAAAGGATTGCTATTGTAAAGGAAGTGAAATGAAAACAGTATATATATAAGCAGTATATTTTACGATATGGCCCTAATATCTAAAATTTTAAATATTGCTTTTCTTTTTGCTGGGGCCTGACTGGTCGAGTGGCTAGCGCTCTGGCGCTCTGTACCACAGGTTTCGGGTTCGAGTCCCGGCGGTGCCATGGATGTTTGTAGTGGTTCGGAATCCACTTTAAACTGTAGGTCCCGGTCTGTTTAGCCTAACATCCCCGTCCCTGTCTGTTTAGCACAAGATGACCGTACAGCGACAAACCAAACCTCTTTTTGCTTGCATTTTCCAACTTTTGCACGGTTGGAGCTAGTTTCAACCATGCTAATTCATTTCAGCAAAATAAAGAAATAATCTAGATATAAAATTCGTCGGAGATTTAAATTCAATTGCTTACTAGTTTTGAACCCAACACAAGCAATCTTGTCAGAAAGAACTTTATCAAATTGATTAATAAATTTATAAACGCGCTATTTTTAAACACATTAGGGATCCACAGACTGTAGCTCACAGTTATCATAGGCCTGTTTTACTTAATAAATATAATTGACAAATTTTTTGAATTAATTTCAGATTTTAATGAAAGATTTTATCAAAAAACATGATTCAGTTTTAGTTTAATAAAGAAGTGTGTATTGTAACCGTGCTTCTTCATACGCCCTGGTAATAGCGCCTGCCTTTGTCATTTATGAGAAATGATCAGTAGGCCGCGAGACTCTCACCCGGAGAGGAAGTATATTTCGCGAATGCTGCGCGTAGCTGAGTATCGAGTTACTGGCTTAGAAGTGGAATCCTTCCCCTAATCTATAATTATATGTCTTTAAATGTGCTAAAGATTGTATATATCCAATTCAATGCTTATGGTGTCTGTGCGCGTGACAATAAAGCTGGGTGTTCTCAAACCTGTGTCTCAAATATTTCAATCCAACCATACCAACAAATGTTATAGTGCCCAACCTGCGCGCTATAACATTTAAATATTACAAAAAATGTCTTATTTATTTTTTTTCCTATTTTATAGTACTCTAGAAAATGAGATCCTTAGCTTAGATGTCGAATTCTTATTTAAGTAGGCTTTTTTTTATCTCTACAAATATTTAATGCTGAAAAACATATTCCTCTGAACAAAGTGCATACGATTGTTGGCATCAAATATTTTAAAACGCGCAAGCCTTTTATTTTGCTTATGAATACATGTTTATGAAACAACATTTTTATGCTTGTATATCAAAATTTCAATAAATAAAACATGTTTGATTCATAAATTTTGCGCTTGATAACTCAGTAGTGAAAGAAACATCAAAGCGTTGTTTTAAATTAATGTGATATCATTAGTAAAATTTTTTATTATTTTACGTTATTTATTTATTATTATGTGTAAAGAAATGCTATAAATTGATGTTCAATAGTTTTTCGAGCTTGTGTGTAAGCAGGCTGCGGCCAAGTTGGAATGAATATATGCGGCCTTCATAAGTCTGCGCTTTCTGGAAATATATATTAAAAAGAATATTTTATTAATTATTTATTTAAATAAAATTTCATAATTTTTATATTATTTATCACCCGACACTTGGCTCTGCGGCCACGTGACCGCTAGTAAACATTAGTGCTGAGGTTCAATCCTCAGGGGCATTGTTGTAGACATTGTTTCAAAAAACGAGGAGCCTCAATGGCGTTTGGAATGCTCAGTATCTTGCCTCGTGAGTCGGGCTACTACTACAGCGCACCACATCACTGGGCCTAGAGCTGAGTTGATCCTTTACAGTTTGGAAATGATGTGGGTGAGAAGTCTGATTGGGCACTGTGACGCTCTACGGTCATATGAGACCGGGACCTATGCCTTAAAGTTTATTTCAAACCACTACAAACATTCATGCACCACCGGTATTCGAACACGAAACCTGTGGCCAGAGCACTAACCGCTCGAACATCAGGTCCCATTGTTAGTCCGACTAACTGATGGGAGTGTTCATGATATTCTCCCATACGATACGCAATTGCGGTGGTAGTTCCTCCTAAAAGTCCCCCTGAAGTCACTGACCTCCTTCTTCAGCGCTTTGGGTGAAGCGACACTGAACAAAGTCGAGTTTCTATCTACAACAGAAGCTGCTCCCTTCCTTCCCTGCTCCCATGAGACCACACGGGTTCTTGGACTTAGTCTAGATGTGGCTGTCGTCCAAGTGGAATAAAAAAAAACAACATATTATTTATCCCTCTTTTTAAGTATGTAATGGCAAAAAGACATAATTCAATATAATAATAATATATAC
>BPLQ01006400.1:5929-16138 GCA_021605075.1 Caerostris darwini
TACCATCAGCTCTTACCAACTGAAATCGTGACTCATCGGACCAGGCCACGGTTTTCCATTCATCTAGGGACCAACCGATATGCTCACGTGCCCACGAGAGTCGCTGCAAGCGATGTCGTTCTGTCAGTAAAGGCACTCGAGTCGGTCTTCTGCTGGAATAGCCCAAGAAAGCCAAATTTCTCCGCACAGTTCTAACAGACAAGTCCCTTGTACGTCCCACATTGATTTCTGCTGTTATTTGACGCAGTGTTGCTTGTCTGTTAGAATTTATGACTCTTTGCAGACGTTAAGTGCAGGCGGTCGACCACTGCGCTGTCCATGGTGGGATGTTATGCCTGAAATTTCATACTCTCGGCACACTCTTGACACAGTGGATCTGGGATCACAGTGTTGAATTCCCTAACGATTTCCGAAATGGCATGACCCATGCGTCTAGCGCCACTTAACATTCCGCGTTCAAAGTCTGTTAATTCCCGTCGTGCGGTCATCATCACGTCAAAACCTCTTCACATGAATAACTTGAACAGAAATGAAAGCTCTGCGCATTTATACCTGTTCTACGCGATGCTACTGCCATCTGAAAATTTGTATATTGCTATTCCATGACTTTTGTCACTTCAGTGTATATCATAATGTAATGTGCAGGTTGTGCTACTGGATTGTAACTGGGTGCGGTTAGGTTGAGACACAGGTTAGAGACCTTACAGCTTTATTTATACACACCACACACATACATAAAATTTTAACACCACACACATACAATTAGAGACATGCAATATTTAACACATTTAAAGATAGTTAATTATAGATTCGAGGAAGGTTTCCACTTCTAAGTCGAAAACCTGATAATAAGGTACGCGTGGGATGCCTAAAATATACTTTTTCTCGGGGTGAATGTCTGTAGGCCTACTGACCATTTCTCCTGAACACCAGAGTGGAACGCTCTCACCAATGCGTAGGAAGAAGCATGGTCTGAGTGGAAAACATTTAATTTTTAATTCCAGTTTTTCTTATTCTTAGTATAGATTTTTAATAAAATTTTCGTCATTTTTTGTATTTATCTGTTTAAATCTCTTAACAAATATACTTTGTTCTTAGATCCGATTCTTTATCATTAACTATCAGAGCAATTATAATGAGAAATAAAGCAACCACTATAGACACCCAGGGTACCGCCGGGACTCGAGCCCGAAACCTGTGTCACCGAGCATCTGAGAGCTAGCCATTCGGTCATCAGACCCCATATACATTCACTATTGTTCAAACAAATTGATTACTTAAATAAAACGCCTATTCTTCAGTAAAATACTAACCCACTTTTAGCACTGAGTTTTATAAGTAAAAATGAGACCCTTAAAATTACTTCAATAGTTTTTCACACACACAAAATTTCGGTCAGATAAGCAATTAAATACCATTACCACGATGAAAACTAAACACAGATTGATTGAACTTCCATATTCATGAATGCCATAACCATTAATCACCTAACCAGTAATTCGCAACTAAAACTAATTCTGAGATTAAAACACTGACCAGTTCTTAAGTGGAATGAGGCCAAATTTCCTTCACAATAAAATTGAAAAGCAGAAATCAAACGATGAAATTGAGTTTATAAATGGCTCAGTAGACAGCTCTTCTATTTTTAGTGTATTGAGTTTTTAAAATGTGATTAATTATTACAAGAGTTAAAATACTATTCTTTTTGAAAGTGATCTTAATAACTGGATGAATTAGTTGTTATTCAAAACCCGTTTCAGGAGTTTTCAATAATTAGAGAATGGTTGTTAGTTAAATTTGAAAATGAGGTGTTTTGAAATAAAGATTAATTTGTTAAGTGCTTTAACATAATTTTTTAATATAATTTTGTAGTCTTAACGGTTTCTTACGAAGTCTTTTTTTTCATCTAGTAAGAACATACACAGAGATTATTTTAATCCATCTTTTCTTTTGCTAAAATTTTGCAAAACTTTAAAATTCCTCTGTTAGGTATAAAATGACATGTTGCTTATAGAACAGTATTGTTCACAGATCATGCATCATGATCATGCTCATCATGCAATATGTACATGACCATGATCATGCACAGATTGCATCATGTTTCTATAACATGTTGCAACGTATATATATATATATATATATATATATTAATATCTAATAATTGATAATGAACTTCGTTATTGGGTGAGTTATTAAAAACTTTGAAAATAGTTTAAAATTGACAGTCGAAATGATTTTATGCATATTCTAATGTCAGAAATAAGATTAGATACTGAGAATCGCATTCCTATTTTTATTCTTTTTTTGACGGTTTATTTTTGTAAATTAATTTATGAAAAAGAGCATCATTTTTCTCTCCTCCATTTCTCTTTTCAGTAGCTTTTTGTATTTAGTAGCTTTTGTTTTTCCAAATTATGTTATTGTATACATTTGTATATTGTCCACATTTTTCCAAATTCATTTATACATTTGCATATTGTATACATTTTTCCAAATTAGAATATTGAAGTAAATTTCGAAATAGTATGTATTTTGTTTTCAAAATTTTATAAGAAAAAATCTCATATTGAAAATGATACCAAATCCTGGTAAACCAAGATTGCATTTGAAATGTAGGAGAAAAAATATTATAATTTGAAAAATGCATACTATATGCAATATTATAATTTGGAAAAATGTATTTAATTTCTTTTTAGAACGTTGGAGATGATAATATTTGTTTTCAGTGAAGAACTATGGAGGCGTAAGTGTTGAATAATATTCGTTTTTATGTGCACATATATTTCAGGATAATTTAAAGTTAGACTGTATGGGAGATGTATAAACATCAAAAGTCAATCAATCTTCACAATGGTACAGATATAGAAGAGAATTCATAATCCATTAAAAATTAAATTTGGGACAGTTGGAGTTATTCAAATTTGATTTTTGCATAAAATCATTTTTTTTTATTTAAAAGAATTATATTTTAAGGTGTTTATTTTAATAAAATTGTCAAAACTTACCGTCAAAACACCAAATAGGAACTAAAATTGAAAATGTGAATACACGCATTTGAAACTTTCAGTATTAAGTAAAAATTAGCCAAAATAAATTTATTAATTGTATATAAAAAGGATAGCCTGTACAATTAATATATATCTAAGTATGAAAAAAAATTATAAGCTTATACATCATTTGTGGAAAAATAGTGTGTATAAAATTGAAAACATTAATTATCAATAGTATTTGTAGCCCTGAAATTCTAAATAAAATGCTACATGTCTAGCTTAGAAATAAATTTCACTGCTACGAATTTTATTGCTTCTTGATCGTAAAACCTGAAGAAAAGGAACAAAGATCTGGCATGCTGTATTAGCTGAAAAAATGTCAGAAGGAAGCATTACAGGAAATGTCGCGATATACAGAGATCTTTTCTATAGGTGCATTTATTGAGAAGACGATTCAACCCCCTTTTTTCCGAAGGACCTTAGCCAATAACAACAAAGCCATTATTTCACCATTCTTTTATACCCTGAAAAGAATGCGACCAAGATATTTTTCGATTTGTGATCTGAAACGAGAGGATTTCTTCAACGCAATTTCAAACGGATCACTTTGGTCAACCATTTATTTGATGACTCTTCTCTTACATAGCGAACTGACTTTATAGGTATCGTTCTCTATATAATAACTGCACAAATAATATCACTTTATACGTATTGCATTCCATATAATAACTGCACATGTTGTTTTAATTTAACTGTAATAAACAGTAAATGGTTGTGATTATATGCCTTTTTATAATTTCATTCATCCTAAAACGTATTAAAAATATAGCAGTAATAATCGTATTTTGTAACCATCATTCCTCTAACATGTTGACAAAGGCGCGCCCTGTGGCAATGCGGAGCAATGTTCAGTTGGTCTACAGACTCTCACCCGAGACGTTCTCTATTTTGCGCAACCTGCGCCTTTAACGAGTTCCTGCTAAAATTGGAATCCTACCACGAAGATCTAATTATCTTTATTTTACTTATTTTATGTTAAATATTAACACATTGCATATTATTGAATTAATATCTAACACCAAAGGAAAATTCCGGGAGAAAATAGAGCATGGCCGGACAAAATTCAGTGGAAAAACTGACAAAGAGGCTCTTGCCTGTTTTAGATTATGAACTCGATACGACTGCCTGGCCAAACATCTAGGGATTGCGAATTCTAATATATGTGTTTTTATATAAGACAGAGAAAATGAATAAGGCCCATCTGCTTGTTTGCTCGAGACTGGACTCTTAACTTAGTGTTTTGTGTACTGGAGGACCAGAGAAAACATGTCCTGATCACACGAACTTTTATTAGGGTGCTTCTAGCTTTTTAAATTTTCATCGTTAGAACATTTAACTTGTTTTTAGCTGCTTTTAAAGTCTTTTGGTCTTTTTTGTTAAGAATGTCTGGTCTTTTCCCTTTGTAATTTTGATTTGTTTATATCTTCTTTTTGTTTCTACGGTTCCAAATTTATATGGATTGAGCTGTAATAAGGCCACAGGAAACAACAACATATATATATACAAACGGTAAATGAATCTGGTTTCTCAAGAGTTCTATAATTAAATTACTGTACATAATAGAGATTTGTCTCTTATAGAAGATTTTTATGAATGGGAAATTTGTTGCACAATATATTACCCCTTCAATCCAAACATTCAATCTGATTCCGAATTAAAAATGTTCCAGTGTAGTTTACTACAGCAATTTTCTCGACGAAACCAAGTTTAATTAAGAAGATGAACTAAAAAAGCAATAATTTTTATTTTCTTATTTAAAAAAAAAATATTAGTAGTTCAGTGCATTGTCTTAGAGATAAATTTTCATTCCTCATAATTTTAATTTCATTAATTTTTTTTAATGAAAATAAATAAACATTATGTAAACTTCTTTTTATGTTTATGCGTATGATATTCATTTAAGGAAGCATAAGAAGAAAACTTTTTTTTTAAGTCTTAATATATCTTCATTTTATGTTTTTATGAGCATCATAAGAAACATTTGTTTGCTATTTTCATTTATTTTTGGAGCATTCTTTTTGTATTATGCTGTGTTATAAAAGGCACTCAGTGTCAAAATAAATTCAAGAAGTTCTGTTAATGTTAAAAATCCTTCAATTCTTTTTGACTTTTATTATAGTAGTAGAAACTCCATAAAAGGTACCAAATAAAAAATATTTTTGTTGACAATTTATTTCAGCGTCGAAACAAATGATTTTTTTTATTTGTGAGAAAAATAAGAATAATAGATAGAAATTAACTAGAGAATATCATTTAATAAAACTCCTGTTTTCTATAAAAATAATTAATTCAATGTTTTCGTCAATGCAGTTTTTTTTTTGGCTACTAATTTCATTTAAAAGATTTAAAAATAATTTATTTGCAAATATAAGTAGAAATTTGTAATATAGTTAACAAACAAAATTCTCTTATAGTTAGCAATGATATTTTACGATTTTTCTAAAGTCACGTATTAGTACAACATTTTTCCTTTAATATAGTTAATTTATCTAATTATTAATAATTAGTGATTTCTAAAATTTATAAGTCTAGTTATACTTACTATTTATTTCTTATTTTTAAATGTGACTTTTAAAATTATTGCTAACTTTTCGAAAAAAAAAATGCAGTTTTATTAAATTAAAAAAAAAAAAATTGGAAACTATTCCATTTTGTATCAATATAATATAGTTCAAATTCAAATACTCTAATATTTACACGAAGCTTTTATATTTCTTAATTTTGATATATTTGATACATTTAAAACTTTATAACTCAGGATCTATAAATTTATACAGTTTTAAAACATTTATTATTCCAAGTTTAAGAATCAAATGTTATAATTTTTCAATATATTGATACACTCAAATCATATATTGTTGTATTTAAAAGAATATAAAGTAAAAATTTATATAACAATACTCATAAATAGGATTTACTTAAAAGTAAATTAAAAATTATTGATTTGGTAATGTAGATCGATGGAAAAATCCACATAAAATAAAAATTTCCATATAAATTTTTATAGTTATTAACAAATATTTTATTTAGATCATTAAGTTGTTTTATAACAAAATTATTAAAATTAATACATCAAAACTAATTTATTTATTATCAGTATCAATTTCATCAAACGAATAGTTATTAAAATATTTTATTTAGATCCTTAAATTGGTTTATAACGAAATTATTAAAAATAATACTAGTACTATACCAAAACTAATTTATTTATTATCAGTTTCAGTTTCATCCTACATGTTAATTAAACGTGAAATTCGTAACATTTCAATATTTGCTACCTAACAAAGCCTAAATTAAATGAAAATGCATTTGCTGGGATAACTGTGTTATATATTTTTTTTGTTTTTTTTTCTTTCTAATGCAGCAGGCAAACACTTAGACAGCTTGATCTTGAATGCCTTAAGGCAAGCGCTACACAGACGTTACTCACTTTGCATTATCCAAGGGGCGCGTGTAACTGGAAGATAAGCCACGGGCGCGGAGTAACAACGTCCCCGCAACGCTCAACGATCCTATTAGTTCATGCCTAAACCAGAGATGTCTATAACTATAGGTTTGAATGTCCGATTTATGGATTTAGATAAGTGTAGAATCCATAGCCTTGAGACACTGCCCAGTGCATGCACATCCAAATTGAGGTTACGCAATGAATATGCAGTATTTCAGATGGCCTACTATGATGCTCCCTATATAACACTAAATCTACTACTTATCTATGTTCACTAATAAATAACCTCAATTCCCCCATAATTTGAAAAGTTCTTCTTCTTCGTTGTGGCAACAGCTCCATGGTGGCCAAGGCCATCTGCCTACTGGCAGATTTCGAGACAGGAGACGTTTTCTTTTTTATGGGTTAGGGAGTTTAGCCGTACGCCCAACGCTGTACAGTTCTATTAGACCGGGACCTACGGTTTAAAGGGGATTCCGAACTACTACTAACATCCATGGCACCACCGGGACTCGAACCCGAAACCTGTGGTACCGAGCGCCAGAACGCTAACCACTCGGCCATTCAGGCCCTACTGTGTTATAGTGATTGTTTGAATTTAACTGATGCCTTATAAATGGTTAACTCATATATATTTTTACTTGAACAGTTTTTCTACAGTTCAAAAAGTGCACCAGAAATGCGCATTGCATTCTATTAAAATCTCTCTTTTTTTTATTTACGGATAAAATGTAGTAAAATGTAGCAACTGTCACAAATATACTATAATACATGATATTTTTTTTCCTAATACAGCTAGCAAATACTTTTAAACAGTTATCTTTATGCCATAAGCCCTCGTTACACATTTAGACAACCCAAAGGGTGCGCTTAGCTTGAAGATAAGCTACGGATGCGGAGTAACAATGCTTCCGCAAAGTTCTACGATCATATTAGTCCGGGACCTAATGTTTAAAGTGTATTTCAAATCACTTCAAACATCCATCTCGAACCCGAAACCTGTGGTACCAAGCGCTAGTCACTATGACATCAAGCCACGATTTGATTTCTTAGATAGAAAACAAATAATGCTTCAATAAAAAAAAATTTCTTGTTCTATGTTGCACGATTTTCAACTGTTTTAAGATTTTAATTATTTTCAACAAAATTGATATTTAAAAATACATATATTTTCCTCTAAAAAAATTATTATCTCTTCCCTTTTTGAATTTTTTTCATAAAAAAGTATCTATGAAAAAATCTAAAAAAGATTTGTTAGGTTTTTTTTTTAACCGATCTTTTAATCAAACCACTAAATGAAACTTGAAAAGAGAACAAAAGGATAAAAAAAAGAACATAGCCGATTCAGTTATCAATTTTCTTTCGGAACACATTTTCTGGCATATTACACCCATGCAACGCTCTACGATCATATTAGACAGGGGCCTACAAATTAAAGTTGATTCCGAACAACTGCAAACATCCACGACACATCCGAGACTCGAACCCGAAACCTGTTTTACCGATTGCCAGAGCGCCGGCCAGTCGGCCATCAGGTCCCTTAGATAGAAAACAAATTGTAGAAAATACTAATATTTCAATATAAAAATTTCTTGTTCTAGTTTGTACGAATTTCAACCGTTTTAAGATTTTAATTATTTTCAACAAAATTGATAGTTAAAAATAAATTTAAAAAAATAAAATAAATAAAATGAATAATTCTTCCTTTTTCAATTCCTTCTATTAGCAGGCACTCTCCCTATATATATATCTTGCTCAAATTTTCAATCGTTCATAAAATACTTGTTATTCATCCACTCAAGTTGAAATACATTTTTTGAACTTGTAGTGGAGGACACTTGATGCTAATACAGTTTTTTCAAATATTAATTCAGTCATTAAATTTAATTAATTAATTTTAGTTTTTTTTTTAGATTTAAGTTGTATATATATCTACCAACAGATGGCACCAGATAAACTTAAAAAAGTTAAAGAAAATTATTTATAAAGGACTTTCTGCAATATAGTGGGGAAAAAAAGTAGGAATTGACTTTAAAAAATATTTTTTTTTATATTACTTGTTTAGAATTTTTTCACAGAAGAATATCTATGATAAAATCTAAAAAAGATTTGTTAGTTTTTTTGTTTTTTTTTAGTATCTTTTAATGAAACTATTAAATGAAACTTGGAAAGAGAACAAAGGATAAAAAAGAGCACAGTCGATTCAGTTATCAATTTTCTTTGGGAACCCATTTTCCGGCTTATTACACCCAACGCAACCAACAAAACAAAGCCTTTTATAGGTTAACCCACCCTATTTAGCGTCAAGAGAAGATATCACGGAACAAAGATATTGGAAGACGTTTTGCAGCGAAATGGTAACCTATTTCATGGTTTCCAAAACTAGGTTGTTAGACAATGCCCCTACAAGTCTTTTTATGAGACTTTCATCGACGAAGGACCTTTTCATGCAAGAGGGCAGACGATTTTGGGTGCCAGGGTGTCTTCCCAGGGGTGGTTCGATATCGTGAGTCTGGGTTGGGGGGTCTTTGAGTAAATCACATGGACAAGACAAAAATGTTTGGGTCGTTATTCTTTGCCCTTGAGTGGGGATTTTTAGTTTTTTAAAGAGATGGGATTGTATTATGGACGAGGAAAGATCTTGATTTACATAATTGGGTGCAGATAAACTGAAATATTTTGCATACGATTGGCATTTTTAAAAATTTTTTTTTATTTCTGTTTCAAACAATTCAAGCATGATTTTTTTTAGTGATAACTAAAATTTTTAAATAAATTTTAAAATGAATAATTAAAATAATAATTAAATTGAGAATAATAACTAACAAAATTAATAATTAAATAATAGTAATATTTAAATTAAAATAAAATAATATTTTTTTTAAATATTTAAAATAGAAAATTTTATTTATTTAAAAAATATTTATTTTAAATATTTAAAAAAAATTATTATTTTAAAATAGACTTCAAAATAAATTAAATCAAATTTTAAAAATTTTATTTTATTATTAAAATAAATTTTAAAATAAATATGAATTTAAAAAAAAATAATAAAATACAATAACAAAATGTATTCATTTAAATATATTTATTTTAAATAAATAAAATTTTTTATTGTGTTTTATTATTTTATATCGGTAGTATTTCACTGAACCAGTAAAAAAAAAAAAAAAAAAACAAAAAAAATGTAATAACAAAACTGTAATTAATTTTTTTTAAAATTTTAAAATAAATAATATTTTAAGTATAATAATTAAAAAAATAATTACCTGAAGAAGAACAACAGTAATAAAATTAATAATTAAATAATAATAAGTACATTAAAATAATAAAATAACTTTTTTAAACATTTAAAATAAATATTTTTAAATAAATAATTTTTTTATTACATTTTATTATTTTATATTGGCAACATTTCAGTGAACCAGAAAAAAAATCAGAAAACAAATAATAAATAAAATTGCAATTAAATTTTTTTGTAAAATTGTAATTAAAAATTGTTAAATAAATTTTAAAATAATAATTAAACTAATAATAATAATAAAGTTAATAATTAAAAGGATAATGTAATAATTTTTAAATATTTCAGTTAAATATTTTAATTAAATAATTTTTATTGCATTTTATTATTTTATATCGGCGGCATTTCAGTAAATAAAAAAATAAATAAAAAAACAAGTAATAAACAAAATTGTAATTAAACAATTTTGG